>CAUYLG010018486.1:0-157886 GCA_963573385.1 Cacajao melanocephalus
CACCAATAACAGACTTAAAGAGAGCCAAATCAAGAATGAATTGTCATTTGCAAATGCTACAAAGAGAATAAAATACCTAGGAATACAACTAACAAGGAATGTAAAGGACCTCTTCAAGGAGAACTACAAACCACTGCTCAAAGAAATAAGAGAGGACACAAACAGATGGAAAAACATTCCATGCTCATGGTTAGGAAGAACCAATATCGTGAAAATGGCCATACTGCCCAAAGTAATTTATAGATTCAACGCTATCCCCATCAAGCTACCAATGGCCTTCTGCACAGAACTGGAAAAAACCACCTTAAACTTCATATGGGACCAAAAGAGAGCCCACATAGTCAAGACAATCCTAACCAAAAAGAACAAAGCTGGAGGCACCACACTACCTGACTTCAAACTATACTACAAGGCTACAGTAATCAAAACAGCTTGGTACTGGTACAAAAACAGAGATATGGACCAACGGAACAGAACAGAGGCCTCAGAGGCAATGCCACACATCTACAACCATCTGGTCTTTGACAAACCTGACAAAAACAAGCAATGGGGAAAGGATTCCCTGTTTAATAAATGGTGTTGGGAAAACTGGCTAGCCATGTGCAGAAAGCAGAAACTGGACCCCTCTCTGACACCTTACACTAAAATTAACTCCAGATAGATTAAAGACTTAAACAAAAGACCTAACACCATAAAAACCCTAGAGGAAAATCTAGGCAAAATCATTCAGGACATAGGCATAGGCAAGAACTTCACGACTAAAACACAAAATGCATTGGCAACAAAAGCCAAAATAGACAAATGGGATCTAATTAAACTCCAGAGCTTCTGCACAGCAAAAGAAATAATCATTAGAGTTAATCAGTAACCAACAGAATGGGAAAAAATTTTTGCAATCTACCCATCTGACAAAGGGCTGATATCCAGAATGTACAAAGAACTAAAACAGATTTATGACAAAAAAACAAACAATCCCATTCAAAACTGGGCAAAGGATATGAACAGACACTTTACAAAAGAAGACATATATGAGGCCAACAAACATAAGAAAACATGCTCATCGTCACTGGTCATTAGAGAAATGCAAATCAAAACTACATTGGGATACCATCTCATGACAGTTAGAATGGCGATCATTAAAAAATCTGGAGACAACAGATGTTGGAGAGGATGTGGAGAAATAGGAACACTTTTACACTGTTGGTGGGAGTGTAAATTAGTTCAACTATTGTGGAAGACAGTGTGGCGATTCCTCAAGGACCTAGAAACAGAAATTCCATTTGACCCAGCAATCCCATTACTGGGTATATATCCAAAGAATTATAAATAGTTCTATTATAAGGACACATGCACACGAATGTTCATTGCAGCACTTTTTACAATAGCAAAGACTTGGAACCAACCCAAATGCCCATCGATGATAGACTGGACAGGGAAAATGTGGCACATATGCACCATGGAATACTATGCAGCCACAAAAAACGATTGGTTTGTGTCCTTTCTAGGGACATGAATGAACCTGTAAACCATCATTCTCAGCAAACTGACACAAGAACAGAAAATCAATCACTGCATGTTCTCACTCATAGGTGGGTATTGAATAATTGGAACATGTGGTCACAGGGAGGGGAGCATCACACACTAGGGTCTGCGGGGGGGAACTAGGGGAGGGACAGCATGGGGTGGGGAGTTGGGGAGGGATAACATGGGGAGAAATGCCAGATATAGGTGATGGGGAGAAAGGCAGTAAACCACATTGCCATGTATGTACCTATGCAACAATCTTGTATGCTCTTCACATGTACCCCAAAACCTAAAATGCAATAAAATATATATTTAAAAAAAAAAAAGAAAAAAAATCCTGTGCTCCTGTCTTTAAAGACGGAGGAAGGACGCACAAGCCAAGGATATGAAGAAAACAAGGAAATGGATTCTCCCCAAGTCTCCAGAAGCAATACAGCCCTCTGACATCTTGATTTTATGATACTTTTGGACTTCTGACCTCCAGAATTGTAAGATAATAAACTTATGTGGTTTTAAGCCACGTTGGTGATAATTTATTACAGCAACAGGAAACTAATACAGATTTAATGACCCAACAGAAATAAAAATGCCAGTTCTCCAAAGTTAAAATACATTTAATATAATCCACATAACAATATTTTTAAGTTTTATTTTCTAGATTTAGACAAGTTGCCTCCAAAATATATTTATGTAAGAATAGCTAGGAGAAAAAAAAAACCGTGGAATAAAGAAGTGAGGGTAGACTAGCCATCACAGAAATTAAAACATATCATAAAACCACTGTAATTAAAATATTATGGAAATAGAGCACACGTACACAGATCAATAGAAATGAATAGAAAATCAAGGACTAGACCTAATTATATTTGAAAATTTAGCATATGAAAAAGATTGCATCTCAAATGACTGGGGTAAGAAAATGTTTAATAAATTATAATGAGAAAATATATTTCCAACTATGACTCAGAATCCAGATAAAAATAAACTACATCTATACAGAAAATTTTGTAAGGCCAAAATGAAAAAGAAAAATCAAGAAACAAATTACAAACTGGTAAAGAAACAATTACAAAATATGTCACACTTACAGCATTAATCTACCTAATATATAAAATATTCTTAATTTGTGATGGAAAATACCAAAAACTTATTTTTTAAAAGGTGGAGGATGGAGCAAAAGGTATAAACAGAGTTCACAAGAAAACACATGTAAATGTCCTTTAAACATTAAAAAATCCACAACTTCACTCATAAGAGAAATGCAAAATAAAACTATATTGAGATACCAATTCTCACCATTAGATTGCCAAGAATTCAAAAGCTTGACAACATTCTGTTAGAACAACATTCTCACACATTGCTGGTAGAAATGCAAAATAGCACAGCCCAATGGAGGGGATATAGCAATATGGAGCAAAATAGCATATATCTTACTTCTTGACTCTGTAATACCACTTCTAGGATTTTATCTTTAAGATGCACTTCTAGAAGTTATATAAACTTCTGGTTTCCAGTCCAACATGTAAAAAGCTTAGAAGTTATCACTCCCATCCTTACAAGAAAAAAAGAAAAGTCTGAACAAACTGAAAACCAGACCTTAGGTCCACCAGAGAATTAAGGTAACAGCAAACCACTGCCCTGAACATTGGAGAAGAAAATACAGAGAATCATAGCCTCCTGATAACAGAAACCACTACTGGAGCCAGCAACTGGTAGGAATTTGATAACAAAACAAAGGTAATTGACTAATTGTTGGAGACAGTGTGTTGTAACTTGAGGGAAAAAAAAAAAAAAAACCCTGGGAGCCATCCACAAAGGTTCCCACACTTTTATTAGTTTTTATCTTCAGGATCTCTGTTTCTTGGGGTAAAGCTCTGAAAAAATTAAAATCCTTTTTTGATTCTTGAAGGGGGAGGAGGAAAGTATCATTTTGAAATACACCTAGAGTTTTCTCTTTTTTTAAACAAAGGTCTGCCGTCAAGAAAAATATTTGACCACTGCTTACCTTACATGAGAGAAGGGAAGTACTCCATTTCAGCCCCCTGTAGACTTCCTATCTCACCTAAAAAAATGAAAACAAACTGAGAAGTATTTATGAAGGCCGCAGCCCAGGGGCACAGGCTCAGTAAAAGACTGAGACCTAATCATAGTAGTATAGAACACTTTCTCTCACCATTCCTTACCACCACAATGAGCCCCTATAGAATCATAGAAGAACACAATTGAAAGAACTGCAAGTCCTCAGACCTTATTTTAGAATTCTCTAGGGAAACCCAAAGATAACAAGGCAGAGAAAAACAAGAACACCACAGGATATTTTAGCCTCTGACACCTACAATAAGCAATAAACACAGCCCAATTCCCATCCAGATAAACATAAAAGCTAAAGGCCTATGTACTTCATTTCTTTTACCTAATATGTTCAGTTTTCAACAAAAAATTATAAAGCATACTAAAAGGCAAAAATCACAATCTGAAGAGAGAGAACACACATCAGAACCAGACTCTGATGTGTTGGAGATTTTAGAATTATCAGACCAGAAATTTAAAATAGCTATTATTGGTATACTAAGGGCTCTAAAGGAAAAATAGGACAACATGCAAGAACAAATAAGCAATGCAAGCAGAGAGATGGAAAGTCTAAGAATGAATCAAAAAGATTTTAGGATACTTCGGCTAGCATCAAAAGGATGCTAGAAATAAACACAATAACAGAAATAAGGAATGCCTTTGATCAGTAGACTGGACATGACTGAGGAGAGAATCAATGACCTTGAAGGTATGTCAACAGAAACTTCCCAAACTGGAAGACAAAGGAGAAAAAAGTTTTTTTTTTTTAAAGTGGAACAAAATATCTAACAACTGTGGGACAATTACAAAAATGTATAACATATGCATAGTGAGAATACCAGAAGGAGAAGGAAGAGAGAAAGGAACAGAAGATACACCTCTACAAATACAAAACAACTTATGCATGAGCTGAATCATTATTTGTAATAGGAAAATGTTGCAAGCAATTTAAATGTATATCCATAAAAGACATAGATAAATTCTTATAGAACCAAACTGGGGTCTACTTACCCAGCACAACAAAGCCAAACACTGACATTGGGTTGGCAGCAAGAGAAAGTGAGGCATTTATTTTCAGGGCATCAAGTAAGGAGGATCAGGCAGCTAATGCTTAAATTCTGACCTCTCCAGTGTCATGCAGGTAAGAATTATTAGAGGCAGGGGTAAATTTCAGGAAAGCAGAAGTAACAGGCAAAATCATAAATCAATACATGGAGGTTACACATTGGTTTTGGCCTAAAATGGATATCTTGAGGTGGGTGGGGCTTACAGACCATAGGTAGATTCAAAGATTTTCTGATTTGCAACTGTTTAAAGAAAAGAAGCTTTGTTCAAAAATTTGGGGTCAGCAGAAAAGAATGTTAGCTCTGGCTTGTGGGTGTGACTTTCTCTAGGCCACTTAGAAAGAAATTCAGAACAAAGAAAGGTGGTCAGAATTCAGTGCCTAGTTTCCCCTCATCTGAGTTTTACGTGCTGGTGAATCTGTTTGGTGGGAAACTGGGTTTCTGAAAAACAACTCAGAGACATATGTTAAGATGTTACCTTTAGTTTCTATAGGGAACCAAATATTCCATGGTTCTAATTTCCTTGGCTATTGTTTTAGACTACTATTATTTTCTTGCTTATCAAGTTGTTTCTTGGGGCTGGGTAGGTATCTGGAATTTCCCTTGAAGGACCTCAAGTTTTCCCTTTATTTCCATGCTCCATCTCAAAATAAGCTATAATTTGTCCTTTTACATTTTAACACTATATAGCACTGTCAGTGACTTTCTAATCAGAGACTCCATCTTAAATAGGGGCTGGGTAAAATAAGGCTGAGACCTACTGGGTTGCATTCCTAGGAGGTTCAGGCATTCTTAGTCACAGGATGAGATAGGAAGTTGGCACAAGGTACAGATCATAAAGACTTTGCTAATAAAACAGCATGCGGTCAAAAAGCTGGCCAAAACCCACCAAAACCAAGATGGTGACAGAAGTGACCTCTGGTCGTCCTCACTGCTCATTACACACTAATTATAATTCATAAGCATGCTAAAAGACACTTCCACCAGGGCCAGGATAGTTTACAAATGCCATGGCAATGTCAGGAAGTTAATTTATATGATCTAAAAAGTGGAGGAACCCTCAGTTCCGAAAATTGCCCACCCCTTTCCCCGAAAACTCATGAATAATTTACCCCTGGTTTAACATATGATAAAGAAATAACCATAAAAATGGCCAACCAGCAGGTTATGCTGTTGCCCTGCCTGTGGAGTAGCCATTTTTTATTCCTTTATTTTCCTGATAAACTTACTTTAAGGATTCACCTCAAATTGTTTCTTCCACAAGATCCAAGAAACCTTTCTTGGGGTCTGGATCAGAACCCCTTTCCAGAAACAGAAGAAGCAAAGAATGGAGGTCTCTAATAACTGATAGGAAACAATTTCTAGGATATATTGTTAAATTTAAATATGTAATTTTTTATACAAAACTTTTATATATCATATTGTTTTATATATCATATTATATATATTAAAATACTATTTTTATGAAAAAAAGAGCCTAATTTTAGAAAAACAAATCCAAGCAAGATAAACTAGAAACAAATAAAATTATTTATAGTGGGTATATGTTAATAGAGTGGAAGAGATGGGGATAGAAATGAGACTTCTCTGAGTATATAATAACTTTTTATACAGTTCTCATTGTTGAGCCATGTAACCCTTTTACATATTCAAAAAATAAAATCACACTGCTATCAAGAACTGCCTGAAACTGAGTAGTTTATTAAGGAAAGTTTAATAGACTCACAGTTCCTTGTGGCTAGGGAGTCCTCAGGAAACTTACAATTATGGTGGGAGGGGAAGCAAACCTGTCCTTCTTCACACGATTGCAGAAAGGAGAAGTGTCAAGCAAAGAGGGCAAAACCTTATGTAAAAATATCAGATATCTTGAGAACTTACAAACATGAGAACCACAGCATGAGGGTAACAACCCCTATGATTCAATTACCTCCCACCGGGTCCCTCCCATGACATGTGGGAACTACAATTTAATATGAGATTTGGCTGGTGACACAGCCAAATCATATCACTAAGATTTAAGAAAAGTTGCAAAGAAATCTTAAACTTTTTCATACGTTTGTTGTTAGAGGCAGAATTGGTATGATTCTGAAACTATTTGAATATAGTAAATATGCAAACAAATCAATATAGTGATTTATAGTGGGTATATGTTAATATAAATCAAGAAGCTAGCCTAGATTCCTCAAACAGTAATGTCATAAAATACACAGAATTCACACACAAATGGGGCAGCGTTCTCAATGAAAAGTGACTAGAGACGAATAATTACCAAATGCAGGGCTTGATCCATGACTAGATTTGGGATGGTGGGGTAGGTGGGGAGGGGACAAACAGCTTTTAAAGAAATGTTTGGATCAATTGGGAAAACTTGAAAATGGGCTACAAATGAAACAGTATTATTGAATTAATGTTAAATCTCTTGGGTGTAATAACTGTGAGGTTATAGAGGAAAGTCTTATTCTTATAAGAATCATGATGACAATTTAGGGATGAAGTGTCATGATGTCTGCAACTTACTTTCAGATGATTGAAAAATAAAAAAATATATATGTGCATATAGTGACAGACACAGCAAGAGAAAGAAAAAGAGAGAAAGAGAGTGCAAATATGGCAGAATATTAACAATTGATAAACTCAAGTGTAGGGTATACTGATATTTATTTTGTTATTGCAATTTTTCTGTAGGTTTGATTTTCTCAAAATAAAAACTTGAGAAAATACAAAAATTGGAAATAGTTTATAGGCCTGTAAATGAGTGAAAATGAAAAATATAAATATATTTTAACACGATTTGTAACTATAGGTATATAAATAACTTCTATTATAAATGACTGAGTAGATGACGCTACAGTTAGGAACAATGCTAAAACTGTAAAATCAGAAAAAAGGTCTTAAAATGTTGTTTTGAGCACACAAGAAAAAGTGGACGATTTTAATAAAGAAAACTCAGTTTCTTCACATCTCCACTAAATAAATATTGAAAAATTTAAAGGCTATCATTTGGACTTTCCAGGTCAAGATAGAGGATTTAACATACATGTTTAGTTCTGCTCTCTCCCAGATTACAGACATTTTATTCTGGTTTTTGGAATAAATCTGTGAGGATAAAGGATACTGAAAAAGAAACTACAATATTTCAATATTAAAATCAGATGTACAGGTTGGTAGTATCTGACCCAACAGTTGGGAGAGCGCCGCATCTTAAACTGCGGAAAGCCAAGAAGCAATTCAATTTACACTGCAGATTCTTCAAAGGCTCAGGAATTGGCAACACAAGGATTTTTGGAAGTGGGGGTTGAAAGAGGAGAACTGGCAGGAAAGTTTCTTTAAAAAGCAGAATCTCTTTTCCACTCTTCACAGCCATAAATCTGACTCTTCTCCATAAACTGGAAGTTTCTTCTCTGGAAAGCTTAAAACAAGCATGTTAAATGTAAGAGTGCCATACTGAAAACAGAGAGATTAAATTAAAATTTACATCAGAGTATTGAGAGCTAACCTACAACTTTCTTCACCAAACTTCCAGTAAGCCGGCAGTGATGTATTTACCCATTAGACAGGCAATTGGAAGAGAGCGCACTGATGTGACCAACTCAAAGAAATGTTAAATCAAGTTTAGCCTAAAGCTGCCTCCTTACATATTTTAAGTTCAGCCTAAAAATAAAGGTTTCCCTGTATATTGTGAACTATATCTTAAATCAAGTTATGTACAGACTGTAGCCTCCTCTTGTACCAATCAGAGTTTTGGCCAATCAAATGTGGCCAACTGTTCAAACTGTGCTCAACTAAGGCAAATGCGGAACTATGACCAATTCTGTTGTTTCTGGACCTCATTTCTGTTTTCTGCATGTCATTTTCCTTTTTCTGTCTATAAATCTTCCACCACATGACTGCGCTGGAATCTCTGAGCCTACTCTGGCTCGGAAGGCTGCCTGATGCGCGAATCGTTTGTTGCTCAATTAAACTCTGGAATTTATTTCAGACAGTTTTTTCTTTTAACAGAAGAAACTTAAAGACAGTGAAACAGGGGGTTCCCTCAACAAGTATGACAGCCTAGACAGATCACACTAACAGGAAAGTCACAGTTGAGAAACTTCACCACGTAAGCTAAGTGTCCCAGACTTAAATGTGAGGAGATGACCAAAGATCATGAGCCATTTGAGAAAGCATTTAATGTGAAAGATATGGATTAAAAAAAACAGAGAAAGAAAAGTGAGGAAACAGACACAATTCAACAGAACAAACATTAATTCTAAATGATCATTAATATTCCTCAGAGAAATGTGACTACATTATATTCATAAAACAAGAAGAGAATGCTATAAGAAAGGAGCATAGAGAAAATGTTAAAACTTAGTAGGAGAAAACAATGACAGAAATTAGACTAAAAACACAAATAGGTACAAAATAGAGGTGAAAAATATATAAAAAATTAGAGAACTGATCTGACATTCAGATAAGAGAGTTTCAAAAGGAAAAAGCAAAGACCATGAAGGGAATGTAATCATTAAGATAAAAATAGTAATTTAAGAAAATTTTCCAGAACTGAAGGGGTGAGTTTGCTACTAGTCTGCAAACCTCCTATTATCTCCTGCAAATTAAAAATAATTAAATAAGCTTAGCGCCACCTCTCCTGTCATCACCATCTTATTTGTCTTTGGTTATTTATAGTTAAACACGTTGAATGAGTTAATTCAACTGGCTTTAATTTCTCCCACTGATTTTCTCTTGAATGCACCCATCAGAGCTGTGGCTCCCACACCTCCACTGAAACTGCACTTCTCCAAGGACACCTATGACTTCCAGGTTGCTAACTCCAGTGGCCAATTTTCTGTCCTCTACCACCTGCCTCCAGACATGCAACTCCTGAAATCTTATCCAACTCACTCAATTACACCTTCCTCTTTCCAGTTGCACTGGCAAAAATAAATTAATAAATTATAATCAACTCTCTTTTCTCTCTTACACATTCTTACATCTATATCACCAAAAAATTCTGCTGGTCCCAGCTTCAAAGAGAACCAGAATTTGATTTAATATTTCCTTGATCACCAAGTTAAAAAAGGAGAATCTGTTCAATAGAAGTACAAGGTTGTACATAATCTGATGCCTCTTACCTCACATACCTCATCTCTTCTACTGACCCCTTTGCTTACTCTGCTCCAGCGACATTGGTCTCCTGTCATCCATGAACACATTGGACATGCTCTGTCTTGCAGCTCTTTACGTATGTGCTTGGAACGTCCTTCGTCCAGGAATCAGCATCACTTGCTTCCTTAGCTCCTTCAGGTCTTAACACAAATGTCACCTTCCTAGTGTGGTATTCCTGGATTACTGTATTTAAAACTGCAACCACCACCCCAACTCTTCCCCATTGGAATTTCCTATCCATCTTCCCCATTTTATTTTTCTCCATAGAATTTATCATTATTTAACACAGTTTTTACTTATTTTGTTTGTGGTCTTTTCCTTTTGTAGGGGTGTAAGCTCCTTGAGGGCTGGTATTGTTTCTGTTTTGTTCTTTGTTGCATCACCAATATATTTGTAGAATGAATGACTGAATAAATGAATGCTCAGTGAGTGCATAGCACGATAGATGAAAGTAGGTCCACACCAAGAATATGATCAGGAGAAAGGCAAACAAAAGACCTTACAAATTTCTGCAGATAAAAAAATAGGTTACTTACAAAGAATCAAAAATCAGAATATCATTAATTTTTCAACAACCATAATAGAAGGTAGATGCAATGGAACAATTTCTTCAAAATTCTGGGGAAAAAAAAGTCCTTCCTAGAATCCTATAGGCAAACTATTAATTAAATGTCAATTCTATGCTAAAGACACTTATAAACATACCTTGAAGATTTTTGTACTAGAACATTTCATAGAGTGTTATTATCTTTCTATGAAATGTTCTTAGAGTTATTCTCTATGAAATGTTTTTCCCAAAAATAACATTACAACTGACTGTTGCACCTTCTTTAATTCATTTCTAACATGTCACTTTTTTACCAAGACCTACCCTGACTTACTCCAATTCCACATTAAAGCTCCCGATCCCAGTACCCAACTAATATCCAGGTAAGAGGGCCTCTTACCTGGGCCCTAGGTTTTGGAGGACCTGACTTCTCATGAACACACACATTATTAAAGAATATCTGGACACTTCTGTCAGTTAGACTCTGGCCCTCCAGGCTGGCCCAGCACTATCTATAACTATAAACCTCCATTCTAATGATTAACACCATTTAGGCACCAGGAAAACGCTCTTTTCCATCTCTTTGCAGATGTCCTGGAAATAAAAGGAAACTGTGTCTGGATGCCACAAAGTGTGCAGATTGGGGAACTACCAACTTCAGAGAGGGACACTATTTTGGAGTACAGGTAGGATTTGAGCAGCAAGAACAGTTAAGTAAGAGACAAATTAATTAACTTGTCCAATTCTTTCTCTCAGATAGCCTAAATACAATAGATTCTTACAGAAGAAAGTAACATTATTTTAGTGTTGCAGTACATCCATTTCCTTGCTTCTCTTTGAATTCCAATTTGCGTTTCCAAGGTACACACAAATTCAATAGATATTCACAGCAGTCACAAATGTTAGCTGAGGAATATTTTGTAATATGAAATGATCCATGTTGCTCTTAAATTTGTATAGCTATAGGTCTAGGCAAAACATGGGTCAAGAGTGATGCCTGAACTCTTTCTCCAAGGCTCCACAAATGCTAGAGGCAAATCTGTCTGATCCCTCACCTTTCTCTGCTTCTTTCTCCTTGGCACCTACCACTTCCTAATATACTGTGTAATTTACTTCTCCATTATGCTTGTTTTTATTATTGGACTTTCTCTGCTAGAATACAAGGTTCTCAAAGGCCAGGATCTTGGATTGTGTTCACTGATATGACTCAAGCCCCTAGAATATATACAGTTTTTTTCCTAGAATTCTTAATACGTGTTCAATGAAATTTAATGGATGAGTGGCTTAATTCTATACGTGCTTTAAGGAATCATCTGAAGTATGTATACTCCCAAAACAAGGGACAAATCAAATAATAGAAAGACACGGGGTTCAGGAAACATGAAGTCCCACAGGATGGCATGTGAGAGAGAAGCAATGAGCATGCACAGGATGACAGAGAAAGAAAAGCCCACCATGACAGCTGTGCCCCTCGCCTGGAAGCCACCAGGACACGCAGGAGAAAACTGAAAGGCCCCAGAGAGATTTCGTTAAGATGACGATACTGTCTTCGTCTCTGGGCTGCTATAACCAAGTCCCATAGACCAGATGGCATATAACCAAAAGAAATGTATTTCTTACCGTTATGAAGGCTGAAAGTCTGAAACCAGAGTGCAGCAGTGCCTGGGTTCGTCAGGGTCCTCTTCTGGATTGTAGACTGCTGACATCTCACTGTGTTCTTATGTAGGGAAAATGGTGAGAGAGCCCACTGAGTTTCCCCTTTTTAATAATGGCACTAATTTCATGCATGAGGGCTCCATTCTCATCCCACTCACCCTCCACAGGCCCCACCTCCCAATACCATTTCCTTGGACGTTAGGATTTCAACATGAATTTGGGTGGAGTGGGGGAGACACACATTCAATCCATAGCAGGTACTGACTAAATAATAGTATGTTTAAACATACAGAGAGGAAATCCACACAACTGAGGAAGTATGTGAAGTGGAGTTATTGATGAGAGGGGAAAATAGACAAACATGGCAATTATGCATTCTAGGACAAAACATGTTCTATAGAAGAGAAAGAGGAGGTATCGTGTATCATGGTTGCTAACAGTCACAAGAAAGTAAACACAAAACATTAACACTGGTGTTTACTAGGAAACTAGGGCCAAGATAACTAAATCATCGAGTCAGGAGATTATGCCCGAAACAAAAAAATTCAAGTAGCACTATGAGAAGTGTTCTTAGCGATAGAGAGATAAATGCCAAAAGAATCAGCCAAGAGACTTGAGTGTGGATGTTTCAGGAAAGAGAGAAGTAGAGTGGAGGAGAGCGGGGAGGACTTCAGCTTTTCATCATAAGCCTAGAGTTGCTGATTCTCTAAACTATGTGCATATAAAACATTGATTTAAAAAGCCTCTATAAACACAAACCTCACAAAAAATTATATTTTCTTGTATAGATGTATGGATGTAAATAGACAGAGGGAGGTTTACATGCTGCACTGTGGACAGTGGTTTCCTCTGTTAACTGCAGGGCCTCTGGAGACCAGAGTGAAATAGCAGGTGAGGAGGAACTCCGTGACCCTCATGTTTGCTTTACTTACTTCTGTATTGTTTTTATCTTAATAAAAATGCACTCATGGATTATTTGAGAAGTTAGACAAAAAGACACAAATACAGAGAAGAGGAAATGACATTTTGAAGAAGTCACCATTATCTGGGGCAGCTCCTTATCTAAATGTGGATTGGAATGGGAGGCAGAGAAGGAAAAAGAAGCAGAAGGGCTCAGTGTAGATAGGAAAAGAGAGTCCTCCAGAGATGAAAGCTCAGAAGAGGAATTTCAACCCTGAACAAAAATGTGAAACTTCCGGGCTTCATAGAGGCATATTGTTTGACAGCAGATTGGTCCTCAGACTATGCCTTTGATAGAACCTGGAATCATTTCCTTACAACTGAATGCAACAGCAAAACCCCACTGGCAAAGTGTGGCCCCCACACACCTTATACCCAGAATTTAGATTTCCATTCATCTATGGACTGGGATTTTTTAAAACAAAGAAAGTGTCTCCCTAGGAATGGGCTGCATGAAGCCTATCTCCTGCCCTCTGGCCAGCCTCACAGATGGGCCACTCTGGCCAGCAGCCACCCAGCACTGCCCTTGAGCATTCTCAGCCTACTCAGCCCTGGCAGGCCCCCCTGCCAGAGGCCCCTGGGAGTCATCATGTTGTGGGTCATTACAGCAGAACATTGCTCTGCTGCAGGGGCAGCTGTCTGGCCCCAGGAGATCACCAGCAGATGTTATACCTCCCTTCCCACCATCACCAAGAGCTAAGGGAGGGAAGAGATAAGGGAGTATGTCTCCTATGGGATAGATGGCAGCCAAGCAGGAGGCCAGCAGGACACCAGAGAGGCAATGCCTTTACCAAACAAAAAACAAAAATAAAAACAAAAAATCTGCTTCCTGCACAGTGGTAGGTCAGAAAAGAAAATACTATGCTTTTGTGGGTTTGGCTTGTTTTTTGCTTGGGGTGGGTTGTCTGAAGAAAGAAATGGGCTGTGAAATCACAATACATTGTTATCTACCTATGCCTACATGAAGCTTTGCCTATTTCATTGATTGACTCAATCAACGTGGGGACATAATATAATAATAGCTAGCATTCACTGACTCCTGAACTATACATAATTGCCATGCTTTTGCCCCCCTCCATGCTAAGACTGTATGTCTCAGTTAATCAACACAAACTTATGTAGTAGGTACTATGATCATTTTCTCATGAGAAGATGGAACTTGGATTAAATAACTAGCCCAAGATGACAATGAAATCTGAGCGCTAGGACTGAACCGTGTGTTGCTAGTTCTTAAGTATCATGCTCTACTATCTCCCATAACATTAGAAGCAGATTGTGAGCTGGATGATCTATGCCACTCAAAAAAAGCTTAAATTTACTTTAAGCTGCGGTCTTTCCAAATGATTTGAGGGTTAGGACAATGAATGCTGAAGTAGGGGTAGAAAGGCAGTAGTTTGGTGATGACCCAGGCCTTCTAAACTTACGTAAAATGGCTAATCCAGACTGTGCTCATTGGTGGAAAAGCAAATCCATTAGCTGCAAGTGTTTCTCTCATTAGTTTAAAGCCCACACCAGCAAAAGCATACAAGAAGCTGGCCTTGAGCCCCTGCCGCTGGGTGAGGTAGAGGCAGGCAGAAGCAATGCGTGGGGGAGACTGGAATGATAAGGACAGTGGGGAAGAACAGGGACCAGAGGGTCAGTCAGAGAAGGCCAATTGAACTGCCATCACCATTGAGGAGTTTTGAATAGGGGAGATCATGATTAAAAAAATAATTATATAGCAACTGAGGGCAAAGTGGACAGGAACAAGGAAAGATGAGAATTAAGGAAGCAGTTCAAATGGCCAGGAAGCCATTCTTCTAAACCATAAAGGCCTCATGGCTATAAAAATCATGGAAATGCTATTTCAAATGATCAAAACAACCTTGCAAATGAAAGAGAGTCTCAGCTTCCACCGCCTTCTAAGAGGTGCCCTCTGAACTGCCTCCCTGCTGGCCTCCTTCTCCATTCCTTCTGTCCTCCTACAGGAGAATTCTCTGCTGACGGTGACCACGGTGGGGGCAGGAGGCCAAGGATGATTTCTTTTCCATGAGGACTGCTTTGCAATTGCCCAGTTCCAGCAATACATATGCAGCTCTGTGTAGAGAGGAGTTTGCATTGAATCTGTTAGAAAGGAAACTCCAAAAACCTCTGTTGGAAATGACAGCTCTTGACAAGATGAAAGGAGGTGTCTTGCTCAGATCTTCACTTAAAACAATCTGGAGTTCCATTAGTATTCATTGAGGAGCTGCAGCACAGAACAAGTACAAGCACCATGAATAAAATTAAAACTGATATTGACTTTCAGCACAGTGAAGGGTGGGAGGGAAGCTAGCCAGACTTCCACAGCCTTGATTCTTAGTGGCCAGACATGACCCATCGAAGGCATTGTGTGTACATTTTAAGCTGATATCAACAACTGCCCCACCACTGTGCCTTTAAATCAGTCCACACCCACTTTCCAGTTTCCAGGGATAAAGTCAGACAGAGGCACCCCTTCATTATTCCTAAAAAGCATCCCAGGTGGACACTATCCTGGTTCTGCCTTCATCTGGCTCCTGACCTTGGCTCCATGCCATGCTATAATTCTTACACCTTATCTCAGTAATTCTGATGCTTGTCTCTTCTTCAGGATGTTTGCTTTATGAGTTTTCCCCTTCTGCACTCTGAAACTGGGGGTTCCAAACCACTCTAGACCATGGAATACCCTGACCTGGTCTTTCCACTGATGTGCAAACCTCAGCTCTGATCCACCCTGCTTGGACCACCTTAAGTTGAGGCTTTATACGTGTGGGGAGTAGGGGTTGGGGCACCTTGCAAAACTGCCTCTTGCAAAACCTATCAGGCTAGATCTGATCATATTCCTCATTTCTCTGCCTCAGCCATAAGTATATAACATACACCTAAGAGAAACAAGGAAGAAAGGGAGAAAAGTTTCCTAGGAGGTGAAATTATTCCAGGGAAAAGTTGAAAAATCCCACTTGCCTTTCCTTGACTCCTTATTGTCATTCCTCCAGAGTTAGGGTGACCTGGCTCTTTGTAGGTCTGATATGTCCTCAGCACTTATTTGCAAGGTCATGTTAGCCCCTAATTGTCCTTGCAGCTGCAGCTAAAGGCTCCAGAAGGTCCTCTGCTCCAGAAAGCATCGCCGTCTGTTACTGCTGTCCATATGTTTTCCATTTTCTGGACCCGCCTGAGCAGCTGTCTTCAATGAGCCACAGACAGGATTCCTGCTCCAGAGAATCAGAGCTGAGCAGGGCATCTCTGAGTACAGTGTCCACCATCATGACAGGGCCTGTGTCCTGAGGGTCAGGGCATGGGAAAGAGTGAGCTGGCATCTCACCAGATGGCCCTCATCAAAGGCACCATTTCCAGACCCTCTTTATACAGTTTTTCAGGTTCATTTTCTGACAAAGGACACAAATTACTCTCTAAGCAATGTTCAAGACTCCAGAAAATGCTCTTCTAGGCCCACTTTCCTTACAAACTCCTTCTCCTCCTACCTCCTTACCCTGGCTTTTGTCCCCATCCTCTGCTTCATGCCCACCCTGGGCTTGGCATTCCCTTCTCCTCTTCTTTGCCTCTTTGAGGTCCTGCTTTATGATACAGTCTTCTCTTAGTTTGAACAAAATAACTGGTTAGACTTTGACTATGGCTGTGTCTTTTGGATGAATAAGTCTGTAGCTTCTGGTCCTCCCAAGGCCAGAGACCAAAGCCCTTTGAAATGGAATGATGGGGACTCTCTTACAGGTAAGGCCTGGAAGTACTGGGACTGGGACTTAGGAGCTCTGGATAGCTACTGTCTGTACACAATGAGTCTCGCTGTTAATTTTTCCATTGTCTATAGTTTAGGCATGAAAAGGAGGGGATTGGAGCTGGTTTCAAAGGAGTAACTAACTCTTTTCCTTATCATCCCTGGGTTACCTTCAGATGCCACTAAGCTCCTGCAAAATGATTCAGATCTAATATGGTGCCTCCCGCACTTAGCTGCATTTAACAAGATCACTTCAATACCCCATCACCTTCCAGAAGCTGCTACCAGAAGACTCAGCTAGAAAAGTTGGGTGACTATCACTTTGGTGATACAGTTGAAGACTTTAGTGATATCAAACCAGTCGTAAGGGCCAGGAGGATGTCCGTGTCTCTATACTTGGAGAGCCTCTGGAGCTAATTCAAATCTTACCACCGCTATGAAGCTTTTCTGAACAACTCACAGTAAATGAATCTCTCTCTCTGAGGAGTGAGATTAGTACTTTCTTAACCATGTGTTTGTCCCTAAAATTTAAAATAACCATCACAGGCCAGGTGGCTCATGCTTGTAATCCCAGCACTTTGGGAGTCCAAGGTAGTTAGACTGCTTAAAGCCAGGAGTTTAGGACCAGCTTGGGCTATATGGCGAAATAGTGTTTGTACAAAAAATATAAAAATTAGCAGGGCATAGTGACATGTGCCTGTGGTCCCAGCTCTTGGGAGGCTGAAGTTGGAGGATTACTTGAGACCAGCAGGGGGAGGCTGCAGTGAGCTGAGGTTGTGCCACTGCACTCCAGCCTGGGTGACACAGCAAGACCCTGTCTCAGAAATAAAATAAAATAAAATAACCAAAGCAAATACTTCTACGGTGCTTACTATGTGCCATGCATGACAATAAGCACTTTATAGATATTATTAACCCATTTAATCCTACAACAACCCTTTTAAGTAGGGTCTATTAATATTATCCTTATTTTTTTGGATAAAGAAACTGGCCACAGAGAGGTGAAGCAACTTACCTAGGGACACAGCACCAGTAAGGTGTGGTGCCTGAATTTGAAGCTGGAAGTCTGGCTCTAAAACTCAGGTCTCATAACCCCAGAATCAAATTATTACTGTGACAACATGCCTTAGTCCATTTATCATGTGGCTGCTTCATTGTTGGTCATTTTTGGTACCTACATTTCATCTCTAAATTAGACCCTGTGATAACATGTTTAATACATCTTCGGATTTCTCACAATATTAGCCCAGTTATATATAGGCTTGCATATATAATTGCTTAATAAGTAACTACTGACTAACATGGTGAACAAAAAAAGAGATTAATCTAACCAATTTCAATCTTTTCTATAACTTATTTTGCCTCCTAAGAATCCCTCCAAGAATATACTTTACTCCCCCGGGAGAAGTTATTTTAAAAACTAAATAACTAAGCACTTAAGAAAAATTCATCCCTCCTGATGAACTGATATTCATGCTATTTGCCTTTTTATTTCTGCTGCCAAGAAGCTCAAGGCTATGTTTTTTTCTGTAGAAGACTTGTTATACTTAGTTTAAATATTCTGGTACAATTATACTCCCTCTTTATTATTCAGCCCTAAATAAATACATCCTTGTGTGAATAGCTTTACAAATCTTTTATCCATGTTCTTTATCGTAAGCTACCTCACTTTCTTTTTGGAGGTCTGATGGTAGACAAGAGTAGGCATGCCTCACTATTCTCATCTGTAAAATGGAATAACAACAGTCCCTCCAGCGCAAGGTTAGTGTCAGGATTAAACTAACTGAAGCATGAAAAAAAAAAACAAAAACTTAGACAGAGCCTGATGTACAATAGTCAAATGTTGAGGAAGAAAAGGAGGAGGAGGAAGAAGAATCAGAAGAGTTTTCTATAGAATATTTATGTGCTTGTGTGTTGAAAATAACTTGTATCTCTAGGGCAGGACTCTTCCCTGAATTCCAGACTTGTATATGCAAATATCTACTTATTGCCTCCATTTTTATATCTAATAGACACTTCAAACATGTCCAAAACAAAGCCACTTATGTTACTATCCTAAATCTTGTCCTCCTGTAATCTCAGGCAACTTCCAGTTACTTACACCAAGACACTTAAAATCATCTTTAATTCCTCATTCTCTCACACTCCAAATCCAATCTATTGGGAAATTATTTGGCACTACCTTTGAAATAGACCAAAAATCCAACCACCTCTGCCATGTACTGCTGTTACCCAGTTCAAAGACACCTGCATTATTGCAGTAGCTTCCTGGTGGGCTTTGTTTGCCTCTCCACCTTCAGAACTCTTCCAGTCCATTTTCAAAGCAAAACCCAGACTGATCCTGTCGAAATATAACTCATCTTCTCATTTCACTCCTAGTAGAAGCCAAAATCTTTGCCATGACCTCCAAGGCCCTAACTGACTTGGCCCACAAGTTTCCTCTGGACCCTAACTCCTAATACCCCCACCCCCGACTCCTTCCCCGACACCCACCCCACCTCCCTTTTTGGGAAAAGTTGGGCATGTGGTCACCTAACAGTCTTTCTTACATCCCCCCCTTCCCAGAGTCCTCAAAGCTCTCCCTTGCCTTCTTCGGGTCTCAAACGTCACCTTGCTTGCCAGCCTATCCAAAATTGCAGCCACATGTGCCCACCTGTCCCCCATCATTTCCCCTACTTTATTTTTTTCTGAATAGCACGTAGCACCATGTAACACCTCTATGGAGATGACACACTTACAGATCAAGAGCACAGACTCCAGAGCCTGATTACCTGAGTTGGGTCCCAGCTCCACAATCACTAACCATGCGATGCTGTGCAACTTACTTCTCCTTTCTGCACCTCAGTTTCCTCATATTTAAAGTGGGGTTGTCATGACAACTAAACGAGTTGGTATATGTATATAACCTAAAACAATGCCTGGCATAAAGTAAGCACTCTATAAGTATTAGCTACAAGTTATTTTGTTTATTATATTATCTCCCACTAGGATGCAAATTTCCCTATGTGGGGCAGTGTGTTTTGTTCACTGGGTCTATTACTGGTACCAGGAAAGATGCCTGGCACTTCTTAGGTTCTCAATAAATGTTTGTCAAATTAATAAACCTAGAGCCTAGGGGAAAGGTCAAAGACAGAATCAGCAGTCAGGGTCTTAGACATGCTACTTGCACCTTTAAAAGTGACCAAATAGGATGTAGAGGAAGAAGCCAGACTCCAAAGAGAAATTGATGTCAGAATTTTTTTTCTCAGTATCAATTGCTATGAGACAAGTAGAGGAAGAATCAATAAATGAGGCCAAGAAAACTCCAGTGGCAAGCCTGGGGAAGACCCAAGATAGGGTTTTATCATAAAAATTCAGGGAAAGCCAGGCATGGTGACTCATGTCTGTAATCTCAGCCCTTTGGGAGGCTGAGGTGGGAGGATTGCTTGAACCTGGGAGGTTGAGGCTGCAATAAGCTGTGGTCCCACCACTGCACTCCAGCCTGGGCAACAGAGAAAGACCTTGTCTTAAAAAAAAAAAAAAAAAAAGCAAAAAAACAAAATGCAGGGGGAAAACCCTTTAAGACATAGGAGTGAGCAGTAGTGTTGAACACTATCAAGAGATGCAGCAGGTTGAGGCCCTGGTAGGACCACTGGATTGGACAAACAAAAGAGCGCTGGCTACATTCAAAAGAGCAAATTTAGTCGCAAGGAAGGCAGGGAGCCAAGACCAATGGCAAATTAGGACGTGGAAGCAGCACCTATTGACTGCTTCTGAGGTTAAGCGGTAAAAACAAATGGAAACAAACAGAGAAAGAACAGGAATCAAAATATAACTCTTCTAATTTCACTCATAACAGAAGCCAAAATCTTTACTATGACTCTTCAAATAAAGTATTGTTGTACTTACTATTTATAGAAAATAATCTACTAATTGATTACTATTTACATATTATGTTTTTACATGTAGAAATACCCCCTCCCCCCACCGGCCCGGGTCTTTTATTTTATATTGTGAGATTGTTTTATTTTTAGAATGGGTGCAATTTAGGTATCTGTTACATAACTGGTTCCCCAAAAATATGAGGGCATAACATTAGTAAGCTCTCATTTCCTTTTTCCCCCTCATAGAACTCAACAGCTCTTTGTGGACTGAACCCATTCAATGAGTGTGTCTAGATGGAAAAAAATTTAAGTGAGGTATTCTAAATTAGAGTCTTGAGAGAGGTCTCCCCACTCACCTAACCTCCACAGGAACGAACTGATTTTCTCAATTCTTTCAAGGCAACCAAAACAAGTAGGACTATAGCTATAGTTTACCTTTTTCATTTTCTGCCCGGTGCTGTTATAGTAGCAACAAGGTTAGGAAGCAAATGTCTCGTACCAACAAGCACTAAGGGGCCCTGTGAAGCAGAGGCCTGTTGGGCTACCTTTAATGGGCTGCAGAGACAAGGCAGAATGCAGAAGCCAAACCCTGGAGGGCTCTGGACCGCACGGAGGCCAGAGGAGTGTGCCAGCTCCCCAGAGCTGTGCTCCGGAGTTAAATCCATAACACTCATGGCCAGGTTGTAAATTTCAGGCCATAGTTCATTAACTCTAGAAGTTCAAAACAATACCCCCTGCTTACCCAGTCAATGCAGCTGAGAGTTTTCCTGGCGTGTGATGATCCATCAACAATTGGATTCCAATATCTTTTGCTTCATTAATAGAGTCACACAGACACCCTCCTATGGCGCTGGGTAAGATTTCTGCCTACATGTCTGCTTGGCGGAGCTGCATTTATACAGGGCTGCATTTTGAGCCTCAAACTACAGGCAGACCCCAGGTGCACCTGTTTCTGACCACTTCTAGCCCAACATCTCCAGCTTGACCAAAGTTAGCATCAAAATGCTTTCCACGTGCTTGTTTAGCTTTAATGAGATGGCTTCAGTGCCGATGGAAGGCAGTGCATATCTTAGAAAACCTTACGCAGTTTTGAGAATCTATATTTTCTCTTAAAATTCACACCTGTAGTTCACTTTCAACTCAACTGTTTTCTACAGTCTAAGATGCGAGTCTCTCTCTCGACTTACAGGGCCCCTCAGAAGTCACCTCCCCTCCACATGTGAACCAAGCATTTATCATGCCCCATAAAAGGGCTGGGACACATCAGCTCTATGCAAAGGGTGGTCACAGGAGCCACAGCCAAGAAGCCGTCCTGGACGTAGGGTTGTTTTTAGGTTGGGCTGCTCGAGTAACCCAACGCATGATGAGCCAGAGGTATGGGCATAATCCACCTTTAGAAATCTAGCCCTCAGTCCAAGGACAAGGTTGGAGTTGGAAACAAGGCAAAACCAAAGTCAGGAGCCAGACTGTCCAAGGCAGTGAAGAGCAAGAGCAGCAGTGAAGGCAGTGGACTCCAGGATATTTGCTAGAAACATCACTCGAGGCACAGGTCAGTTCAGCCGTGGGCACGGGGTGGAAGCAGGCAGAATCAGGAGGCTGCCCCCTTTCCCCACTCAAAACAAAACCTCCTTCTTCCACCAGCTGAATGTAGTTGAAACAATAAAAGGCTGCAATACAAACAGGAGGGCACCACCAGCACAATTTTCAAAAGCTTTGTGAAATTCAAATGAGGCTTTTTTTCCTTAGCAACCCTCCCCACTGGGAATTCTTTTGTTGTTGTTGTTGCAGCTCCCAAAGTCTCTTTCTTTCTAAGCCACTGCAACAGCATATATCGTGGACTCCGTAAACCTCCATTGCCCATAAGCAGTAGTAACATTGTCTGCCTCCTGTTAATAAATTGTCCCTCTCTTTGCACAGCAGAGAAAAGATGAAGACGAAATTGGGGGGAATTATTTCCCAAGTATTGTTTCTCTAACAATAGCAATCCCTGTTCCTGAGTACTCTATTTTGCTTAATATGTTCTTTCTGCAAAGTGGTAAAATGTGACAGTGTAATAACCCAAAAAGCAGCGTGAAGGGCCTGATTCCCCAAAGTGTCCACTGAGAAAACATACAAGTGTTTCCATCAAGAAGGAATTGTGTGTATTGAGAGAAGGTAAGTGCACAAAATAAGGGTCTGCATTAAAGTGGGGTCCAGGCGTCAAGGATTAAATGTTTGGATTCTTTGCTTCACAATAGAAGCATTTGCAGGAAGAATGAGTCTCCATTTCTTTCCTTAATGGGGATATCACACACACTTGGCGAGTGCATGTCTTCTTCAGGATAAAAGAAAAATTGGCTGGTTTAAACATAAAAAAGCACCTGGCCAACAAAAACAGCAATAATGCTGAACAAAATTAGAATAGATTTCAAAGACAGGGGGCCTTGGAGTGAGGTATTAGGGAGAACTTTCAGACATCATATATATGAACTTCTGCGACCCATGGCCAGTGGGTATTTTGGAGATGGACTTAGAAAAGTGACCTTTCTGGCCGGGCGCAGTGGCTCATGCCTGTAATCCCAGCACTTTGGGAGGCTGAGGCAGGAGAATGGCTTGAATCTGGGAGGCAGAGGTTGCAGTGAGCCAAGATCACACCACTGCACTCCAGCCTGGCAGCAGAGGGAGACTCTGTCGCAAAAAAAAAAAAAAAAAAAAAAAGAAAAGTGACCTTTCCAAGGTAGCTCAAATCAGACTGGAAAAATGCAGTAAATCTTCAAATCCATGTACTCTGAAAAGTGCTTTCCTCTCTCAACTCCTTGTTGTTCCTCATTTTCTACTTCCTACTTCTACACATACATCATGTCCTGGCATCACTTTAGCTGGGTGGGGGAAATGCTTTTAGACGAGGGATTCAGAGAGGTGCAGCTGCACACTAAAGTCATCAGAGGATTATCTGCTGGGGGACGAGGGCAGGAAACCCATCTGAAGAGGCACAAATCACAAGCAGAAAAACAAAACTACGCTCACATCCTAAGTGGTGAAGACTACAGGTTTAAGGCAGGCACAGAATGGAACGCAAAGGTTCAGGTTGGGTCAGGAAATCAGGGCTCAAAAAGAACCTCTGTGCCAGGCAGGACTGCAACCAACATATGGTCATGCTGTGTCCTCTACACAGGGGCCTTCATGCACTAACAGCCCCGATTCTTTGCCTCGTCACCTGTGACTCTGCAGTTCTTCTCACCAAAGAGGCAAATTCTATTTCCCTGCTCACTGACTTTGTTTTTGCCCATGCAATATGCTCTGGCCAGCGCAATGTTAGCCAGCATAACAACCACAGGCTCCAAAGGCACCTGGGCTTGCTCTCTGCACTCCAGCCATTGTCTTGAATAGAGTAGGCGCAGACTAGTCCCATAGGACTAGTCCACAGGAAGGAGATGAGAGACATGGAACAGGTGAACTGTCCAAGCTGAGTCTTATCTAAATCACCCAACCCCCAACTACCCCAGCCATGCCAGTGAGCCATGTGTGATCAGCAGAACTGCCAGATGAGTTCAGCCAACCCTCAACTAGCCATCAGATCAGCAAGAACAAAAGGTTTTCCTGGATGTGGTGGCTCACGCCTGTAACCTCAGCACTTTGGGAGGCCTAGGTGGGTGGATCTTGAGGTCAGGAGTTCGAGACCAGCCTGGCCAACAGGGTTAAACCCCGTCTGTACTAGAAATATAAACATTAGCCAGTTGTGATAGAGTACACCTGTAATTCTAGCTACTCCAGAGGCTGAGGCAGGAGAATCGCTTGAACCTGGGAGGCAGAGGTTGCAGTGAGCCAAGACTGTGCCACTGCACTCCAGCCTGGGTGACAGCTTGAGACTCTGTCTTAAAACAACAGCAACAACAACAGAATAGAAGGTTTCTGTTTTATGCCGGTGACTTTTGGGGCAGTCTGTTACACAGCATTTTGCGGCAATTGCTAATTATTAACGGTAACAAGCAAAGGAGAGTGAAGGCGTTAAAATCCAATCTGCATTTTGCTGCACCACCTGACCTGAAGCTCTGTCCCACTGAGTAAAGGATTCTATTTTCTAATTCCCACAAAGGCACCATGTGGGCTAGTGCAAACCCCTTTAAAATCAGAGCTATCCATCCCCCAATCTCTCTCCCTCATCCATTTAGGAAGTCTCAATGTATCTTCCTAGTTTTCCTTGGCCTCCTCAATTGGCCTGAAATCCATACTGTACCTTTTCAGCCTCATTTTTGTTAATAATCTAGTTTCTTTTATGGACCCCTCCTTCTAAAGCTCTTTCTGTGTCAATCTCTAGCCCTACCCTTCACTTTCTATTCCTGTCCCTATGCTCAAAACCAGTGGCACAGTCAGATAAAGCATCATGCTGAATGAGTCCCCACCTAATCACATCCCCCAAGCTCACCAGGGCCATCACAGGGCTGAGCAAACTTTGCACCTATCCTGGGTTGACTCCCTGCTGCATTGCTCAGGTTCCTTCACCCTGTAGACAAGGATCAACCACCTTCTATGGACAAAGCAGGGTGCAGATGCCAGGCAGGTGAAATGCCTTCAAAGCTCCTCTTACCACCTGGGAAGAGAGGTAAGACAGCTCTGTGGACTACTGACCAGAGAGTGGTTAGTATCTATAGCAGTCAAAGTTCTCCAGAGAAACAGAACCAATAGGATAGTGAGAGAGAGAGAAAGAGAGAGAGAGAGATTGATTTAAGGGGAAATTTCTTATAGGAATT
The DNA here is from genome assembly GCA_963573385.1 of Cacajao melanocephalus. Lineage (NCBI taxonomy): Eukaryota > Metazoa > Chordata > Mammalia > Primates > Pitheciidae > Cacajao > Cacajao melanocephalus. The sequence goes on from CAUYLG010018486.1 coordinate 25,296, forward strand.
GGCTCACATCATTATGGAAGCCAAAGAGTCCTGTGATCTGTTGTCCGCAAGGTGGAGAACCAGGGAAGCTGGTGGTGTAATTCAGTTTGAATCTGAAGGCCTGAGAACCAGGGCAGGCCACTGGTGTTAAGTCCTGGAGTCCAAAGGCCTGAGGACCAGGAGTTCCAATGACTGAAGGCAGGAGAAGATGAGTGTTCCAGTTAAGAAGAGAGTGTGAATTCGCCATTCCCCTGCCTTTGTGTTCCATTTGGACCCTCAGTACATAGACTGGTGCCCACCTACACTGGGGAGGGTGATCTTTATTCATCCTACCAATTTAAATGTGAATCTCTTCCAGAGACACCCTCACAGACACACCCCCAAATCATGCTTTACCCGCTGCCTGGTCATGCCTTCACCCCAGTCAAGCTGACACATGAAATTAACCATCACAGTGTCAGTCACTGAGCTACAGATAAAGTGCTGTCAGTGTTCAGGGGAGAAGTTTACTCTTAGCTAAGGGTCTCAGGGGAGGTTTCAAGGAAGAGGTGACTTTGAACTCACTCTTGGTACGGGGAAAGAGAGAGAGGGGAGGGAGAAGTTCTTTGGGCAGAGGAAGCAGCAGGAGAAGAGGCAGGGAAGCCTTCCTGAAAGTTATGAAATCACCTTACAACCATGGGAGCTATTTGTCCTGGGTCCATATGCAGTGTTGGCACGTGGGGTTGGAGAATCTCCTTCCGGAAACCTAGTTTGTCAACACCCTGGACTCAGAGGAGAAAAACAGAAGCCAGAGAAGCCAGAGTCTCTTGCAGCCGAGTGGCTGCTGCGACTCAGGCGAGGCCTGTGTAAATAGCGCCGGATGGGATTGCAGCTAATAGGGTTATTAATACCTGTCACATCCCAGGATGGCAGAATAATGTGGAGGTTTTCTGCTATAGATTAAAACCAACCAACAGGGAATTTTCTGAGTCTAGCAGTCACAGCTTTCTCTTCAGACAACTTTTCCTCCAGCCATGCAGACGGGGGTAAGTAATTGTCCCGGGGAAAGGTTTGTCACCATGGTAAATGCAAAAGCAGGAACAAACCTGCCTCCCTTAGCCTCAGGCAAGAACATGGGTATTTGAAATTCACAGATAATCCCCAAACCTCCCTTCTGCCTGCAGCTTTGACCTCTTTCCTGGCCCAGTCAGTCACCCCAAAGAAAAGCCACCTTTATTTGGGCTTTGTGCCTCCTGCTCCTGGGTAGGAGGAAGAAGGCGGCAGAGAGCTAAAGAGCCATGAATAGCGAAGCAGGTGCAATGGAGGGTCTGGATGTTCTGCAGGTTGCTGGGTCCTGGGCCTGGAGCTTAGGCAGGGCAGCTCTGGAGCAGAAACATACAACCCAAGCTGGTGATGTTCTGTCCTCTCTGGGCCCCCAGCCAGAGGCTGGAGTGTGGGCCGACCTCTTCCCTTTCACGGAGGTGTGTCCAAAACCCCTGAAGAAAGCAACAGGTCAAGGAGGTAAAGCCGTGCTGGAAAGGAGGCCCCTCCTCATAGGAGACACATAAGCCCCACCTCACCTGGAAGAACGTCCACAGGAAAACACAAGGTGAGAGCTCAAGCTCTCATTTTTGTGCCCTTAACCAAAAGGGTCAAAAAAGATCTCAGAAGGGACTGCACATAGCTTTATGCTGCTTCCCTTTCCAGCCCTACTCCACCTCTCTTTCTCAAAGCAAAGTTCTGGTCACTGGTGGAAGGTATAAGTGCCTGTGCGGGGCTTTAGGCAGTGCCAAGGGACACATACACCACCTCTTCAAAGCTCTCTGCTGTGTATTTATTCTGCCAGTATTGAGCTATCAAGGGACCCAGGTGAGCTCTGGCATAAATCACAGACACCCAGTAGGGCAACAGAAATGGAGAATGAAATGTAGGACTCACACTGCCTTCTTTCAATGGGACTCTGCACCATAGTTACTCTGGACCCAGCGCCCTGGAGGAACCAGGTTTGCTGAAGAAGACCTGGCCCTATGATACCCTGATGTCTGTTTCCTTTGGAAATGGATGCTTGGTTCTACCTTTTTTGGAAGGTGTCCTTCTTTCCTGGGATTCAAATCTTCACCCTCCAATCTCTACTGTTATAGACTGAATTGTGTTCCTCCAAAATTCCTATGTTGAAGCTTTGACTACCCATGCGAATGTATTTGGAGATAGGGCCTGTGAAGGGGTAATTAAGGTTAAATGATGTCATGAGGGTAGGGCTTTAATCCAACAGAACTGGTATCCTTATAAGAAGAAGAAATACTAGGGATGTGTGCCTGCATGAACAGAGGAAAGTCGAGGAGGTAACACAATGAGAAAGTGGCACTATGGTCTCAATGTTTGTGTTCCTCCAAAATTCATGTTGAAACTAATCCTTGATGTAGGAGGTATAAAAAGGTGGAGCTTTAGGAGTTAAGTCATGCGAGATCCACCATCATAAATGGGATTAGTGCCCTTAAAAAGAGGCTCAGCAAGCTCCTTGCTCCACTTCTGTCATGTGAGAATAGTAAGAAGGTGCTATCTTTGAGGCAAAGGGTAAGCCCTCACCAGAGGCCAGATTTGCTGGTGCCTTGATCTTTGACTCCCCAGCCTCCAGAACTGTGAGCAATAAATTTTTGTTGTTTATAAATTACCCAGTCTAAGGTATTTTGTTATAACAGCACAAATGGACTAAGACAGAAATTGGTACCAAGAGTAGGGTGTTGCTATAACAGATACATAAAAATGTGGAAGCAGCTTTGGAACTGGGTCATGAGTCGAGGCTGAAAGAGTTTTGAGGTGCATTGCCATGAAAGAAGCCTTAAGGGAAATTCTGGTGAGAGCTCAGAAAAAGAGGAGAGCTGAAGAGCTGGAGAGCAAGCCTTAATCTTCTTAGAGATCACCTAAGTGGTTGTGAACAAAATGTTGGTAGAAACATGGATGGTAAAAGCCATTCTGATGAGGTCTCAGAGGGAAATGAGGAACACGTTATTGGAAACGAGGATGGACAATGCTTATTTTAAAGTGGCAAATAAGCTGGCTGAATTGTGTTCATCTCCTAATGTTTTATGAGAGGTAGAATTTATGAATCAAGAAATTAGATATTTGGTGCGGAAAAAAACCTCTAAGCAAAGTATTGAGGATGTAGTATGGCTTCTCTTGAATGCTTATAGTAAAATGTGAGAAGAGAGGAATGAATTAAAAATGATGTTTATAATGAAAAGAGAAGCAGAGCCTAGAGATTCAGAAACTTCTCATGTAAAGAATGAAAAATTGTGTTTAATAGAGAACACTAAGTGTGTGGCCAAGTGAATGTTTGATAAGGAGATTAGTACAGGTGGTTAGCAGCCAGTTGCTGTTCATCAAGACAATGGAAGAATAACCCTGAAGGCACTTCAGAGATTGACAGGGCTGCATGTCCTGACACTGACTCAGAGTACCAAGGCGTGGGGAACAGAACAATATCAAAAGAAGTTTTCTGGACACCTGAGGGACCTCTATGCCTGCTGCGTAGCCATGGCTTGAGTCTCTGCTCCATGCATATTGGCACAGTACTCCTCAGCTACCCAAGATGTGGCTCAAGCAGACCCAAGCAGGGCTTGAGCCACCCCTCTAGAGGGCACAGGCGGTAAACCTTGGTAGCATCTATGCAGTACCGTATTCATGGGTGTGCAGAGTATACAAGCTGTAGGGGCATGATTACTTCCATCCAGATTTTCAAGGATGTCCCAGAAAGCCTCAGGGCTTAGGCAGAAAACCATCACAGGGGTCAGATCCCCACAGAGAGCCTCCACTATGGCAATACCTAGTGTAGCCATGGGAGCAATGCCACCCCTAAGACTCCAGAACAGTGGAACCACCAGCAAACATCCCCAGCCTGGTAGAGAAGCAGGCACATGACTTCAAACCATGATAGCTGTAACCTGGGCTTCACCAACCAAACACAGCCATAGGAATAGGGCCACTCCAATCCTTGGGGGCCAAACCCCTACCCCATGTGTCTGAAGGCAGGACATCAATCAAAGAAGCTACAGACTTCAGATTAAATGTTGTTTGCCCTGTCAGGTTTTGGACATACCTGAAACCTGTTGCCCCTTTCCTGATTTCTATTTCTTCCTTTTGAAATGGAAACATCCACCCTGTGCTTGTCCCACCATTGTATTTTGGAACCACATTACCTGTTTAATTTTTCAGGGTCATAGAGAGAAATTTACTCAGAATGAATCTTGCCTTGATTCTCATCCATATCTGATTTTGATGATATTTAGATGAAACTTTGGAGTTTGGACTTTTGAGTTGATGTTGGAACTGAATTAAGATTTAACTAGTGTTAAGACTTTTAGGACTATTGGGGTTGCATAAATGTATTCTGCCTGTGAAATGATAATTTTAGAGGGCCACGGGTGAAATGCTATGGACTGAATGTTTGTGTTCCTCCAAAATTCATGTTGAAAACTAATCCCCATTGTGGTGGTATTAAGAAGAGGAGCCTTGGCCAGGCAAAGTGGCTCCCACCTGTGATCCCAACACTTTGGGAGGCCATTGAAGGATCACTTGAAACCAGGAGTTCGAGACCAGCCTGGGCAACAAAGTGAGACCTCATCTCCACAAAAAAATTTTTAAAAATTAACTCAGCATGATAGAGTCCCTAAAGCCCCAGGTACTTTGAAAAGCTATGGCAGGAGGATCACTTGAACCCAGGAGTTAGAAGCTGCGGTGAGCTATGATTGCAACATTGCACGCCAGCCCGAGACAGAGCCTTTAGGAGGTAATTAAGTTTTGAGGGCTCCACTCTCATGAATGGAATTAGTGCCCTTATAAAGAGGCTCAAACGAGCTCCCTTGCCCCCTTCCCCCATGTGAGGACACTGCAAGAAGCTGTCACCTTTGAAGCAGAAAACTAGACTTCACCAGATGCTAAACCTGCTGATAACTTGACCTTCAATTCCCTAAACTCCAAAACTGTAAGCAATGAGGTTCTACTGTTTATAAAGTACCTAGTATAAGGTATTTTATTATAGTAGCCAAAACAGACTGAGACAGCAGCCATCTGTAAGCCAAGAAGAGAGGCCCCACCAGAAATCAACCCTGCCAGCACCTTGATGTTGGACTTTCAGCCTCCAGACTATGAGAACATTAATTTCTGTTGTTAAGCCACCCAGTCTGTAGTGTTCTGTTATGACAGCCAGAACAGACTAATACACCAGTCTTGCTTTTTGTCCCTGGGTACCCTGATGTCTTAGAGGAGAGGAGGATGAGTCATTCTGACCCTAGTGACCACCACAAGTTAATGTGGAAGGCAGAAATTGGTTTGCAGGGCATTGGTTTGCATGGCACTGTTGCCTGGTGGTTAAGACATGAGCTGGGCCCAAGGGAAGACTGATTTTCCTCTTCATATGCAAGGATCCTTCTTTGTCAAATGGGAGGATAATTGTGACATTGTTGTGGGACTGTAGTAAAGATAAAATTAAATAACAACACAGAGTCAGCACTCAATACAATGATATCTTGTATTAAATGTTGTGATTATTATTACTTTATTGGCCCTACCATGGATATACAGGACTTTGGGCCTGGTTTCTCCATGCATAAATAATGAAGAAAGATGGTTCCCATCTTCCCAGCATAGTGAGAGTTTGCAAAGAAGCAAAGATAAAAAAGAGACAAGGAGGAACAATGCCTCAGACACCCAGAATTGCTTCTATTATTGCTATGATTACCAGGATCATTGTTTGGCTCTTGTGCTACTTCCATAGCTGAGTCCCACCCTGAGAGTCCATCCTGCACTCTGGCCCTTGCTCCTGCAGCAGCCTCTCAGGTATGATCCGGGAAGGTCAGACGGCACACCTGCTGCCTGCTTCTGCAGCCTTAGCACTCACAGGAACCTAGGCTCACCTGCACCGCCCAGCCTCCAGCAGCACAAGTAGTAGTGGAGGGGAGGCCAAAGAAAGCTGAGTAAGTTGCTCTTATGCCTTCCCACCCCCATCCCTGCCTGGCCCTAGTCCCGTAACAATGGAGAGGGAGCACTTTTATCTCTTCGATAATGTGAGATAAATAAGATGGGGCAGGGATGATGGAGAGGGTACCAGGCACCCGCAGAGCACAGCCACTACCCAAATGCAAGCTGCTTTGTTGGAAACTGAGTGACAATCTGCCCTCCGCCTCCCTGGACCTCTCACATAATGTGCAGGGCCCTTCCTCAGCAGGGCTTGGGAAGAAGATGGTGGCCAGCAGCTGGCAGCCCTGAGAGCCCTCCTGGGTACTTAGCCACTTGTGACGCAGCCCTCGTCTCCTTTCCCGAAAATCCCTCTGCCCATCCTGGCAGCTGAGGAACAGTGCCAGTCCCAAGCCCAGCAGGACACGGCTTCTCAGCCATTTCCAGATGATTCATCAGCTCGTGGAACAGTCTAGAAGATGAGGCCTTTTGGGGGTCCTATGAGTCCCTGAACCCTCAGGATTGAGATCTGGGCTGGCTTTGTCTCCAGCAGCCACTGACTTTCTCTCCCCATTCCTCCAGAATCTCTAGGAGGCCTGGGGCAGAGGAAGCCAGGAGCATGCCCAGAGGAAGGAGAGTATTCTTGTTCTGCATTCACAGTGGCCAGGCCAGCTCGCCATTAAAGGCCTTCGCAAACCTCTCCTCTTCTTCCCCCTCCTCTCAAAAAAATTTAAAAAATGGTGAGAGGAACAATAAAATCAGCAGATGACAAGGGTATTAATCCCAGGACTCTCACATATGGAACAATTTAAAGAGCTGGTAACAAAGCACACACCAGAAATGTTATTTCTGAATGGAGACAAAGCACTCAACACTGCCAGGATGAGTAGCCCCGTTCCCCCCACATCCCCGTGCCCTCATGGCTGTTTACGGTAAAACTTCATCACAAGATGCTATTAAGCTTGGCAGTTACTGTAAATGCTACTGTCGCTGTTGACTTCCACAGCCCCAGGACATTTTATCCAAGACAGAGTGGCTTCCAGAGAGACCCAAACTGCCACTTGTTTCTCTTCAGAAAGTAGAAGGTGCCCTAGAGAGACATGTGAGCCATTCTTAGGCTGGGGAATGTCGGCTCCCTCCCTCCACTTTGTGGGCTGTAAGGACAATAATGAAGTCAGCAGGGCTGGTGGGAAAGATTCCAGGGCAGAAGGAAAAGCAGTTTGGCCATTATGAGAAAGGCCAGAGAGCCTCGTCCAACCACTTCCATCTGTCTTCCCAGCCACCTTGATGAAGGGAGAGAAATAGCCTATTCTGGGATCTATAAATGAAAACTGGACTGAGGGCCAGTTAGAATCATTTGGGGTAGGGAGGTTACAGGACCCGTGCCTGCCTGAATAACTGCAACAAGACACAAGGAAACACCTGAAACTGTCAGCCGCTCCACCACTTTCTCCTTCCCTTCCCCAAAGCAGCTACAACCTCTGGATATAAGCCACCGAGGGACTTGTTTAAAATTCTCTGTGATTAATTCATGGCATTTATCTTACTTTTATCCAAATTTGAGAGGGGAGAAAAGCTTTGGTGCCTTGCCCAACATCCCGAAGCAAAGCCTTTTTCACCGCCGCATCTCTGGTGTCTGATGCCGTGCCCGACACACAGACGTGTTCACTGACCACAGTTGACTGGACGCTATTGTTGCAAGTGACAGCCAGATGCGGAAAGTGCAGTGGGCTCTTCACGAGGAAACCCCGGGGTCAAATCTCGGCTCCATAATTTGCTAGCTATGTAACTTAGAAGCATTTCATTTCCCTGAGACCCAATTTCCTCTTCTATAATTTGGGGATAATAATACCTACATTATGAGGCCATTGGGCAGATTAAATAAAATAAAGATGTTAAAGTGCTTATCTCAGTGTCTGACACATCAATAAATCTTGTTGAATTTGAATCTAAGAGATCAAATACTGACCTCGCCAAGCCCCTTAGAGAGAGGCCCATACCTCTGAATTGGGAGCAGGCAGCAACAGGGATTTTCTGCTGCACTGCCAGGGTCAGCTGCCTCTTCCTCCCAGCGTCTCTGAGCCACTGCTTTGCTTTGTATTTCCTTCTTCCCACTCCCCAGCTGATGTATGCTCAGGGAAAGCTTACGAATTTTAATTTCATCCTAAGTCAAACATCATTATGAAAGTAAACCTGCTGGAAAAAATCATATAATGCATCCCAAAGCCAAATGTAAATGGTTTTTAGATTTTCCATTATGTTAGGTTACCTGTGCCCAGGAGAGACTGGGAAGATAACCTACATTCATGCAGATAATCAAGAACTGATTATAGTCCTGGATGGCCTGCTTGTTCTAGGTTCTAAAGCAAAGATCTCCAGCTTGACCTCAAAGAGAATCTACCGCTCATAACCCAAGGAGCTTAGGGTCACTCAAGTTAGGGATGGTAGGTGTCCAGACAGTCCAGCTTCCTCAGTGCGGTGAAAACCATGGCTGCTACGGTTACTCTTGAGCAGTGGAGAGGTCTTGTGTTCTAGAGGGTTCCAATGAAATAATTTGCCTCTTTAAATGTGCTTAATCCCATTTTGGAGATTTCACTCTGCTCCCATCTCAGAAGATCAATCCTAACTTAAACAGGGTAATAGTAGCATATGTATGTCTCAGGACTGAGTTAGTCTCCCCCTATCTTATGTCGGCTATTTGTATTGCAGATGTCAAATCACTGAGCTATTGTCCCATCTACAGCAGAGTTGTTCCAGAAGCCAAGTTTTTCCCTTGATATGTCAATGGTGGTGATGTTCTCATTAACTGAGCCAGGATCCCAACAGCACTCTCCTGCATGTTCTTGGCCTGCTACCTCCAATTCTGCTTTGGGAAACTTTGCGCATTGAAATAAACATCCCGGATCTAACACGCGGCTTTGCTCTTTGATAATGCTACTCAATAGATTAGAAGCTCAACAAGGACAGAGATTTGCATCCAGTTCACTCATTGATATATGTCATATGATTACAAAATTAAAATATTTCCTGGCACAAGGTAGGTGCTCAATAAATATTTATTAATATCTTGCATCTTTCCCTAATCTCTTGGTTTTGCTCTATCTTTGAACACAGGTTCGTGTGCTCCCATCTCTGTAACACTCAGTGTGTGGCTTTTTCCTGAAAGAGGGTGTGTGGTAGAGCGGAAAGAACTTCACAGTCAGACAGACCTAGATTCAAATCTCAATGATACAACTTTTTTAAAAAAATTTAAGTTCCAGGGTACATGTGCAGGATGTGCAGGTTTGTCACATAGGTAAACATGTGCCATGATGGTTTGCTGCACCTATCAACCCATTACCTAGTATTAAGCCCAGCATGCATTACCTATTTTTCCTTATGCTCTCCCTCCCCCCACCACCTCAACAGGCCCCTGTGTGTGTTGTTCCCCTCCCCGAGTCCATGTGTTCTCATTGTTCAACTCTCACATATGAGTGAGAACATGTGGTGTTTGGTCTTCTATTCCTCCCTTAGTATACAACTTTTAAGTGATGTTTATCTGAGCAACTTGCTTAGTTTTTTTTTTTTTTTTTAATCAATGCTTCCTTATCCCTACCTCTGAAATGGGTATAATAACACCTATCCCACAAACTTATTTAAAAGATTAAATTATGTACATAAAGTCCCTGGAAGAATTCCTCACACACAGATCAGGCTCAGCAAATATTATTTCCTTCACTTTCCCACAAATAGGGATGTTGCCAAGAGTCAATGGAAAACTTTAGTAATGCTCCTTGCATATTTATGTTGTCTAATACATGCTAGCTCCCTTTACTGTCCCTATGTTCATTTGGTCAAGAAGAAAAACAAAAACAAACATTCGCTGAGCTCCACAATGTGCTGGGGATACAAAGATGAACAGGCAAAGGCACTACCCTCAAAGGCAGTCTGGGCCAGGCACGGTAGCTCAGGCCTGTAATCCCAGCACTTTGGGAGGCCGAAGCAGACAGATCATGAGGTCGGGAGTTTGAGACCAGCCAGACCAACATGGTAAAAGCCCATTTCTACTAAAAATACAAAAATCAGCTGTACCTGTAATCCCAGCTACTTGGGAGGCTGAGACAGGGGAATCACCTGAACCCAGGAGGCAGAGGTTCCAGTGAGCCAAGATTGCACCACTGCACTCCAGCCTGAGCAACAGAGCAAAACTCCGTTGCAGGGGAAAAACAATTTAAAAATAAATAAATAAATAAACCTGATGGTCTGGGGTAGTGGGAAGACAATTCAGCAGAGAATTGAACACTAGAAAGGGAGAAGAATAAGGAAATGTGCAGGGTGCTGTGGGGACACTGAAGAGGATACTTACCTTTGCTGACCCTCTGACCCTGCTTGTGCATGAATTCTTGAACTGGCTTAACCAGCCAGTGCCCACCCCGACTATTGCAATGGTGCCAATGTCAACAACAATTGGCTCTTTTGAAATTTAAGATTAACAGGTAATAGAACTATAGAATAAATATTAGATATGGAATTTTCCAAAACCCATTGATAGACCCTTCTTGTACATTGCTACCCACTTCTTCCCACTGCCTTCCCCAGTCCTTCAGCAGGTGTTGTTGCCAACTGTTCTCTGTCCTTATCTACTCCTGGTATAGAGAGGAGATGTAATTTATTTAAAAAATAAAACTCTCCAGTGATATTTTTTGTGGAAAGGAAAAAGAAACTAATATTTGCTATACTTTGTGCCAGAGCCCCTGCTGGGCATCTTACTCTTACAATTCTCGCAGCAGCTCTGCCGGGTACGTTAAGTATTGCATGACCCATTCCTCAGATATGGAAACTGAGAGTATATAATTCCTGTTTAAAGTTGGTTACTGAGTTACCAAGCAAGTCTGGTCTGAACAGAAGCAATTCATGCAGTTGTACAGGTCCAGTGGCCAAAGGCACTCAACTGAGAGGGATATTAGGGGCTGAAATCCAATCTGTGCTCTGCTCACCAAGATGGACACCTGGTATAGGGCCACACCCCCATTTCTAATGACACCAGGGCACAGTCTGTTTGTGGTGGCATCATCCATCAGGCTCCATTTGCCTTTCTCTTCTTCAGACAAGGGTGCCATATGGGCTAGCAGCAGCCTCAGTTAGGAGCCAGATTCACCCAACTCCAGAGTCCGAGGACTTCCCACAAGGCCCTGCAGACTCCCAACACTCCAGCATTTCTCTTTACAGATGAGGAAACTGGGGATCCCACTCACTAAACATTACCATGTGCCAATTCTTTTTATAGTAAGGCTTCAAGAGAGAATATTCTTCACACCACATAAGAAGACAAAGACTGGAAAGGGCTGAATGGATTGCCCTAAATAATGCAGGTTTCAGAACAAGGATTTGAACTCAGAATTTTTTGGCCCTGAAGCATGAACTCTTTCTATGATGCTGAGCTACAGCAAGAGGACAACTGCTGGCTGAGAGTCACAGAGCTACCTGGCAAGCACAGCTGGGACTAGAACTTGGTCTCTATCTAAATTCAGTGAGCAACTGTCATTGGCTCTTTGGGGACAGTTCCAGTTATCTATTGGTACGCTAAAAAAAAATTTATCACCAAATATAGTGACTTAAAAACCATTAGCGATTTTGTTCAAAAGCCTGTAATTCGGGCAGAGCTTGGTGACGATGGCTGCTATTCTCTAATCCATGAGTCTTCAGCAGAGCTGGAGGATTCACTTTTAAGATGGCTGTCACCTAGGAGTTCAACTACCACCATCATCTAGCGACCTGGCATCCTCTCTGCATGGACCTCTCCATTGGAGTGGCTTGAGCTTCCTCACAACATGGCAACCAGGTTCCAAGAACAAGTGTTCTAAAAAGACCTGCAAGGTTTCTTTTGACCCAGTCTTGGAAATTCTAGGATGTCACTTCTGCTGGATTCTGTTGGTTAAGAAAGCCACTAAGGCCAGCCAGGATTCAAGAGAAAGGGAATTAGACTCAACTTCTCACTAGGATAAATCACAAATAATTTGCTGCAATCTTTAATTCACCCTGGGGACCTTGGCTCTAGAGAAAGTTATTGACATTTTCCCAAAATAGACTTCATTTAACTGTTGTAGCATCCAACTGCCCTCCTGTACAGATCATTCAATGCCCAAAGGTATGGATTGGGGCAAAGATTGGACAGGCACACTTCCCCTGACCTACAGTGAATGCGATAGCTGCAAGGAGCTGAGCTGATTCTGAACCCGGAGATTCAGGGCACATCACAGTCCTGGCTTCCCCTCACTAACAGAAAAAATTACCGGAGCGAAATCAGTCAGCACAGCATCTGGTCTGCATGCACTGGCTGACTCCAGCCAGGCCCTCGGTGCCTCACTGTCACAGGTACTAAATTCCCCTGGACATGCATGCCAGAGAAAGTCAGGGTTGAAAAATACTAATAAATCTATCTGAGCACTGTGCTCTCTTGGGGCTTATCAGTATTTCAGTTCTAGTCACAAAAATAACATACTATAAAAGACTGATTAGTCATTGGATAATTGAGTTCTTAAATGTCAAAAACAATATCGTATGAATATTCAACAGATCATGCTACTGAAACTTACCTGTTCCATCAACAATGACTAACATTTTTCCCCCATTGTTCTTTCCCAGAAATTATGTTAATATGACTTTTCTGAGGTGATGAATGTGGTTCTCTTTAAAACATATTGTCTTACAGGTTAATGTATAATGAGCTGGTTACAGGCAAACTGCTTGGGAGTCATGCTGAATTTCATCTCTCTACATTAGCTTCACCTCCCGGTTCAGATAGAGGGGGCATCGGAGTAGAATTCCTTCTAGCAACAGATAGATTTCAGAGCTCTACTCTTTGTGAATTCTATTTATTTCATTTATTTATTTATTTGTTTGTTGCCAGAGACCTGGAGGGAGGTATTGTTTTCATGCAGCTTAAGTTGAAGCAGGGACCAAGGTTCAGCTTTTCTTGGAGGCTGGTGTATAACTTAATTCCACGGGAAGTTTCGGTTGGGTAGGCTGAATGTATTTGTAGAAATATATCTATGTTTTTCTGAACTCATGTGTACATACTCTCTCTCTCTCTCTCTCTCTCTCTCTCTCTCTCTCTCTTCCTATCAAGTGGGGATGTAGGGTATGCAGTTGTGGTTAGAAGAAATTTTATGAGCCTGGAGTTCAGAGAGGAGGGATCTCCCCCAAGCAGATCCTGCTTTTTGTTAGCGGGGCCTCAGCACATGCTGCCACAGCTGGAGCCAGGAGCAGCTTGGTGGGATGGGAGCTGATGTTGGGGTCAGCTCATAAGCCCTACAGAGTGTTGGGAGCCTTGCTCTTGGTGAAAGCATCAGGATATGCCAGGCACCAACTGCTCCTCCAGCCGGACACTGTCTGCTCCTGAGGCTGTTCTACCTCTTTCTGGTCAGAAGCATGAGACCTTCTGACTGGCTGATCCCAGACCCAGCCAAGTCCAATAAAACTTGAACGTGCAGGAACAATGATGCCTGTGAGCCCTCCCTGGCTCACGGATTCAAGGATTTACAGCATGTCCAACATCCTATGTCTACCTCTGCTTTCCCCCAGCCCTGTTCTAACCTTGTCACGCCACCATCTGCCTAAGCATCCTTTAATAACTTCATCCTGTTTCTGGTCTTTCACACCTATATTTGGCAGTAGAGCCTTTATGTCTCTCCCAGCCTTGCTGGCAGTCACCAAAACTTGCACAGATGCAAAAAATATTTTGGTTTTACAATAACTCCTGATTCCAACCGTGTCTGCCCATCCCTGCCCAACTCCACGTCTTCCCACGCTTCCATCCTGTAGATCCCAGGCTCCCTGAATACAGCAACACAAACATCTGCTCACAGAAAACAACTGAGAGCCCCTCCTTTCCTCTCCTGAGATTCCAGGAACTCAGAGAACCAAAAGAAGACACTAAAATGATTCCTTGATCCCAGAGTTTCCTTTTGCCTGCTGCCTGGTTTTGCAGACCCAGGCCCCACTTTCTGCATGGCTGGGCTCACCCATCAATGGCAGATAATAGGTGCACCACGACGATAGAGCGCTGAGCTGTGCAGAGCTCTCAGACCGGGCATGGGGTAGAGATGGGAAGGCAACTCCACAGAGACTGTTCCTGCCCTGAAGGGGCTTACAAGATCATTTTCAGAAAAAAGGCTACTGAGCAACAAACAAACAGGCAGGGTCCTCCTGTCCCAGGGAAGGGTTAGGGCTCAGCTGTAACCCACAGGGCTGAAACAGACTGGAAACAGTCCGGCACCACTACACTTGCCTGCCAAGTGCCAGCAACAGAGGGGTTGAATCTTCTTAAGCATGTTTTTAATTACTACAAGAATGTGTCATCCTAAGCGGCAGCGTGGTTCTCAGTTACCCGCGTGCAGATTGATGCTCTCTGTATGAAGCGGTTAGCACAGACATTTAAAAACAATTAGGATCATGGTGAGGCAGCTCAGAAAGAGCTCGTTATGCAGGGGGGATGGGGAAAGTCAGGCCATTATGCTCCCCAGATAACTAAGTTATTTGTACTTTTGATGAGGAGGAGGGAGATGATTGGTTTCTTTAATATTTCCCTTTTGATGTCAGACAGGAGCTGTGGACGCACACACATGCGCACACAGACAACACTGCCAAATAACATGACAGATGCAATTTTAATGCTTTTGGGAGGCACTGGTAATGAGCAGGGCTAGCGAAAGGCAGCTAACTCTTCGGCAAAGCCTCTGATGCCCTGTTGAGCCCAGTAGGCTGAAGGGGACGTGAAAGGGAGGCAGGGCCCAAAAACAATTGGGTGGGGGCATGGATGAGCCCAGGACACTGACCAAGCCCTCCTGGGCACAGCCCACAGCCAGGGCCAGGAGACCTGCCTCCGGGAAGTAGCCCTAGAGCCAAAAAAAGGCCTGGAGGAAAACCTCTTGGCGAATGAGGTGACACTGGCTGCACCTCCCTGTCTCAGTCCTGGCTGGTGCCAAGTATGAGGCTGAGCCTGGATCATCTCTGATGAATGCCAGGTAGAGGAAGGGAAGGGAGCAGAGAGTGGGGCTTCTGTCCAGCCTCCATAGGAAACTCCTCTGTTCCCGCAAACCTTATCGCAGGAGGCCCCTGAAACATGACTGGATCTCTCCTTCTCAGTTTCCAGGGAGCAGCACTTCCAGTAGCCTGCCTGACTCGGGTGGAATTACGTTTGCTAAAAAGACATGTTGAGGTCCTCATCCCCAGTACCTGAGAATGTAAACTTATTTGGAAAAGGGTCTTTGCAGGTGTAATTAAGTTAAAACAAGGTCTTTTGGTAAGTCCCCTCATCCAATATGCCGGTGTCTTTATGAGAAGAGGAAAATGCCGTGAGCACATAGAGACTCCAGCTGACAACAGAGGGAGAGATGAGGGCCGTGCAGCTGCCAGCCAAGAAGCACTGTGGTGAGAGCTGCCGGCCACAGCCAGAAGCTGGAAGAGGCCAGGAAGGATCCACCCTGAATCTCAGAGGGAGCATGGCCCTGCTGGCAACTTGATTCCCGACTTCTAGCATCCAGAACGGCAGAGGGAAAAAAATCCTGTTGTTTTCAAGCCACCCAGTTTGTGGAACTTTGTTAGAGCCACGAGAAACTAATAGACTGCCTAACACCAATCCTTACTCTTACCTGCACATGGAGAGGCCTCTGAAGACAGGGTTCCTATGCATTCCTACATCTTGTTCCTATACAGATTCACTTATGCGAGCATTTGTTAGGGAGAGCATGCCAGGAAATGCAGTTGCCTTAGTGAGCAGACTGTGGCTGGGTCTGGCTGGGAAGTCACGAAAGCCACCGCTCCAGTCAGCTCCCCTCCAAGTCTTCTCATGCTTTCCCCCTCATGTGGTTCCCTGAGGCCTTATTACATCATGGGAAGAACATGGGCCTTGGGGCCGGTCCCGTCTAAAGTCAAAATCTGGTTCCATTAGTTCGGCTAACTGTGTAACCTTGGATAATTCGCCTCTCAGAGATTTTTTTCTCACCTGCAGATTGGGGGCTGTTGGGAAAATTAGATATTACATAATATGCAGCAACTGTAGTGGCAATTATACTGGGATGAATAGTAATCACATGATGTGAGTCTCTGCAGTACCAATGCTTTCTTCATGGATGAGAACTTACTCATTGCCCTTGAAGTTACACCTTTCCTAGGGTCTGTGTCACAGACCAGTGGCTGATAAATTCTTTCTGATCATGACTTGGTGAGACCTCTTGGCCAATCTTCCCATTTGTTGATAATGTTTAAAATGGTGCCCCCAAATTTCAGGTACGTTAGGAACATGAAAGAGTTGTTCTCTAATAATGCCAAAAATATTATTGCAGTTAATGGGAAGAATGGTACTATTTTAAATAAGCATGAGGGAAAATGTGCATTTTCAACTCAGCTGTTAGTGTATAAATGAGTCCTTACTTCCAGAAGGACTCCCTTAAAGCCCTAGGCCGGAGCAGAAAAGCCACAGACAGGCACTAACTAAACTATGCGGGGAGACTGGAGGAAGACAGCTCCTGCTCCCTCCCCATAGATAGGTTCAGATCTCAAATATCCCCAGTGGTCAGCCCAGCTATTTTCGGGCACCCAAGAAGTTGGGACTATTTTTGACCGCTGATGATTTTGTAACTTTCAGAGATGTTGATATCTCCATATGTCGCCTCAGAGTGGGATTGTCTCACAACAAGCATGAGAGAATCGCACCTCGGCAAGGAGTTCAGTAAATTCATCTGTGAAACATATTTCCATTCCAAAGGCAATTTTCTAATTAGAAACGACACACAAAGCCTTTACAATCTGTGAGCAATTCTCTCAGGGGAGCTGGGTCCTGGGCTAAACCAAGCTAAATGCGAGTCACCAACTGCCTCTCTAGTCCAAGACATGGGCTCGCCAAAATCCCAGGACCTTGGTTTGGTATGGAGTGGGGGCTGAAGGTCAGTCAGGCGCCAGGACCTCCCCTGCTAGATCGTTTCCTTTACAGACTGTCCTGGAAGCTACATGGATTTAGCAGACAGGAGTGTGTCTTTACCCATTCGGCATTTATTTACTGAAGCTGTGCCAAGGGTATGACCAAGAAAGACATGATTCGTGCCATTCTGGGGCGTACTGAGGCACAGGGGCCCAGCTAAGAGGGCTGGGCCCTATTTCTAAAGGGAATTTGCAGGATTTGACAGAACAGGCAAACAGGGTACAGAGGAGGGCACCTCACAGTGTAGTTCACCTTAGTAGGAGCCTGCCAGTAAATCAAATCCCACCTAGCAACCCAGCCGGGCACTGAGGTCATTTAAGGTGGTCATTATGAGGAGGAAGGGCCAGTGCTAGGAGAGGAGACACCCAGGCTGCCATCTGTAAGCAGGGGGCTTGGATATTCAGTCTGTCTTCTTTGAGAGACTTGACTTTTAATCTCAACTTTGCCCCTAACTCAATAGTCTTTACCATCTCCCCTCCTGGTTCTCAGCTTCCCTCTCTCAGAACTAAGAAGAATCCTTCCCCACTCTTTCCAATGTCCCATTGAGCTTATAAAAGCCAATGAGATTCTGAGTAGACATGTGTTCAAGCTCTAAGCAAGAAATCCCAAGAAGCGTTACCTGCAACCAATCAATCAATTATTTTTTAAAAAAATCTCCACAGGAAGCAGCACAGAGATCCCCAATGAACTAAGACGTGCCCTCTCCCACCGACATTCCTGAGTCGCTTCCCAAATAGGGGTTTGCACCTCCAGCACTTTCAACGCGCCCTTCCTCTCTCTCCTTTACATCTCATTTCATTCCGGTCTCCTCCCCACCAGGCCACACTCTCACTCACTGATCCCAGAGCCCTGTGCCCCTCTCCAGCTCCGGCCACCATCATCGGAAGCCTTGGGCATTTGTTTTCTCACTGCACGGGGCTGCACACTGATACATTTGTACCACAGGAAGCAGAAAACTAGTTTAACATCTCATTTATTTCATAGATGAGAAAGTAATTCCCTGCTGAATGATTGTCCCAAACCAACAATTCAGAGAGGAGGAATTTACAGTGCTGCCAAGGACCGGGGTGCATTACTGTAGTGCCGTTATATAACGGAGTTGGAACCTTTTTTTCTCTCTCTCCTGTTAGCCTGAAGAGAAAAGCCATTAAATATGATTAAGGTTAAGAGATTGCTAAAATTACAAACAGCCGCCATTCAATTATTTTGCTCTATAAAATGCAACACAGATTGGAGTTATTTCTCTGAAATGTGTTTTTAGAAAATAACATAACACAACTAATGTGGTTTGATCTAGCAAATCAGGTTTCAGATACCACTTCTAATGCAAAGCTAAAAGGTTCATAATTTAACTTAAAGTTTGTAACTTAAAGTCGTCAGGTGCTTTCTTTATAGAAAAGCTTTATAAAGAGAAAAAAATCAATACCATCCCAACTAATATTCTGAAGTCATCTGCAGCCAGAGATTCAATCAATTTTATCACCCATTAAAGGGATAGACAGAAAAAAACTTTTTTAATTTAAAAAATAAAAAGAACCAGCAATAACTTAGCCTAAATGGTTCATAATTTTTTCTTTTTGGGAAAGTAAATCTCTTGGATATTTTCTGTCAGTTTTCATAAGGCCAAAGGATGTAAATTTCACAGGAAAGGTGGCGAGAAAATGGGAAGTCACTCCTCCAAGTCTATTCAATCCACATGGCTCCAGAGACCACTTCTGGTGCCAGGGAGAAGCCCATGTGCTTACTCTTACTGCCCCTGGATGTATGGTTCACATAGCAGATGACTTAATCTCAGCTTAGAAAGAATAAAAAGCTCAACTGCATTGAAATGAATTTTCTGTCTAGTTTGCGTTGAAAGTTAAAATAATTGGAAATTCAGGAAAAACCTCTATGCAGATATATTAGCGGCTAGAGACTTCTGGTTATTATGGTTAATAAAACACCAGTATTATATTACACTCTGCTCCCAGATTCTAGCCCAGGACTCACTGTCCCTCTAGACAGAATATAAGCCATTTATGAGAGTAAACTTTGTACACAAGCTAAACACATAAAGCAATGTATTAGAATTGAACAAAACATTGCAAGGCAAATAAAAGCTAGCTAAATGCCAAATTCCCAAGGGCAGCTGAGGTGAGCTCCTGCTTTTCATGAACCATAGATGCATTTTTCCTTTGGTCATTCCAGAAACTAAGAAACAGTAGCTTACCACACTGGTGGCTGATAAGAATCCTGACAGGTTCTGCCCTCTGATCATATTTTCAAGTCTAGACTTACTCATTCCCCAAATTCCACTATTCTGGATACACGCAGGCCTTTGCAACATGGAACAGAGGCTAAGAGTGTTCGAAATTTATGGGAGGGAAGGCCTCAAGGAGAAGGAAGAGAACCATTCTGTACAGGTTCAAATCACCTACTGGTTACTGGGATGATGTTATCTAAAGCAGAAATAGAAGCACATGGTCAAATAATTTTATTCAACTTGTAAATGTATGTACATGAAAAAAAATATTTTGCATTAAGAGTGTTCCTGAAAATCAGTTAACAGTTAAGCACTGGGGACACAAAACCTGTCCTCTCTGTCTCCTCTCAGCATCCTCTACTAGCCCTTACCCACAAACCCTCCCTTCTTATCTTGCGAATGTCTTACATTCATCCAAAAACATTAATCAAGCACTTACAGTCTATATGTTGTACTAGGAGTTAAGTTCCTACACTCCAGGAGCTCTTTATGTAGTGGAGGAGAACTGCATATGTACAAATAATTATAAATCAATAAGATGAATGAGGAGCCCGGAGAGGAATACTCCCTAGGGTGGTCAGGAGGGGCTTCATGGAGGAGGCAGCAATTCAACCTTTTCTCAAGAGAGGAGATTTAGCCAGGTAGGGAAGACAGATAGGAGGGGGCAAGGGTGGGTATTCAAGGCAGAGGACAGGATGGACACAAAAGTCACAAATATGTAAATGCAAACAGGATGTCAAGGAATGACATGTTGTTCAGCATGGCTAGAGTGTAGGATTGGAAAAAGAGCATGTCAGAAGATAAGTCCAGACAGACAGATTGAAGCCAGATTGTGAGGGTCCTTGTATGTCACGCTAAAGATGATGGAGACCTGTTGAAAGTTTTTCCATGGGGCAGTGGCACAGTCGGGTGTATGTCTGGGAAAGACAGCTCTCAAAGCAAAGTGCTGGGGGTTAAGGCAGGTGAGGATGAAACAGGGAGAGCAGGTAGGAGGAGAAGAGATAATAATCTCAGGGAGAACCGACACGAGTCTGAGCTAAAGCTATGGCTATAGATGATCGGGCAGTGATTGATTTAAGAGGTATTTAGACAGGCGAATCTATAGCACTTCATGTTGATTGAATGTGAGGAACAAGGAAGGGGAGAATTTGAGAATGCATCTGTGGCAGATATATCCAGCAGGCATTTGGAATTAAGGGTCTGGGACTCAGAAGGGAATGTGGGGACCTCACGGATATTGCAACCTGTGCCCAAGGTCACAGAGAGACAGTACTATCGTATTTCCCAGAGGGAGACCACAACGGGTCCTAGATTCATGGGCATAAAGGGCCCTTTGCTGTGAGTCAAAAGCCCATAACTCGAAATGAAAGCAGAGATTGCTATGAAACAAAAGGGTAAAAGAAGAGGGAAACACCCACTAAGTGTGTCACCTGCCTTTTCTGAACCTTAGTTTCATTTATAGGACACAGAGGAGGTACACTGAGACAAGGTGCTATTTTAATGAACTTTTAAGTAAGTTCCCTTAAAAGGACAGATCCAGACCAGATCCTGAGGCCAGAAGGAAGACCAGAATTAGGGTGATATGGCTAGAGGTACCCAGATTCCTCACATCAACACAGGATGCTGTTTTCTCAGATACACTTGAGGCCATCAGATAGAAAAAGTACCAAATCAGAAATAGGTAGGAGAATGGGTCATGGGGTATTCAGTCCCTTGGCCCAGAGAGATATACTGGGCTCTCCTGTTCCTGTCTCTGGACTTATCCAGGAGTTCTGCCCACTTTGTGCCATCCTCAATTGCCTAACAAGGATTATACATTGACTGTCATCAATTTCTGCTGCATTCTGCCAGCTCAGGGACAGCTGGACCTGGGAAAGAGACCCCAGTTCCTGGCCCCTGCTTTACACCTGAGATGCTCAGACTTCCCAGCAGCATGCATCCTCCCTGAGCCCCTGATAAGGGCTTGTCCATATCTCCACTTCCTATTAAGCAAGGACCAGATGATGGTGTGAGACAAGCATCATCTGATCAGTCCCAAAAGTGTTGCAGGAGTAGCTGGGCTTCCAGGAGAAACATAAAAGAAAATAGCATGCTCCTGTGGAGTCTGTGAAGGAGGTGAGTAGAAGAAGTGGCTTGGCCAGAGGGTGCTATGACAACTACAGCTGACTCTGGTGCTCTTTTGGAAGCACAAAATATGGAAATGGGGTAGGGTCGGGGGAAGGGACAAACAAGGGAGTGGTGCAGCCGTGGGTCCATCTGAAATGTAGCTGGCCTTGAGAGACACTGCCATAAGACAGCTTTTATTATGCTGGTATGGCTAACCAGGTGTGCCCATTCCTAAGCCAATGTGAGCCAAGGATCCAGCCACAGGGCCCACATAGTGAGAGGAGAGTCTCAAGCTTCCCCAGGAAGGGAAGTGAGAAGGAAAAGATGCTCTCACATTGCCAAGGCTTCTGTTGTGTAATGTTGTGGCAGGTGAGGCTGGGGCTCCTTTATATACTTAATCATGTTCCATTTCCAACTGACACAACTCAACAGTTTATGACACAGCACCACTTAATAAGACTCACTATCAACTTAGGAAGGGGGATGATGAAGCCGGGGGAGGGAGAGATGAGAGAAGAAGCTGAGCAGGGAGGATGAAAATGATAGGACTTGTTTTTAAAACAGTCTGTTGTCAGTTTAGATTGTAGTCTAAGCAACCAGGGCAGGTCCTTAGAGGGTAGGAACATCCTAAACAGAGCAAAATCTTCTGTACAGAGGCACTGAGCTGAAAGAAGCCAAATCTTCTCTTAAGTAAATGGGGTAGCTATGGGTAGAGGGTCAAGATGGCATTTATCTTGGCTTCTGAGAGCACAAGAGCCCAGTGAAAGCAGGGGTTCCTTTCCACCATTCCTGACCCGGGCACCTTTCAGAACTTACCTCTTCAACCTAACAGTAATTTCACTGAAGGCAAAGAACACACCCTCTTTTTATCATTATAAATCTCTACAACACCTGACAGTTGATGGCCTCACATTGGGAAACAGTGACGACTTGTTGGTCTGGCAGAAAACATATTTTCTACCCAAGAGATGATCTTATTTCGTTTGATAAGACAGAAGATAAATAGAAATTTAGAGCGTGGAAGAGCATTAGAAATCAAACCATCAAATTTTCTCATTTCGCCCACTGGAAAACTGAGCACAAAGAGGTAAAGAAAATTGCAAACAGTGACACAACTCAGTGACTCATCCAGACCCAAAACCCAGGTCGTCTGAGTCCTTGTTACACCACTTCTTCAACGACACTTTGCTGCCTTTGTGAACTATGTGTCTGCAATGACTTCACAGGCATCTGTCCAACCATCCATCCACCCATCCATCCATCCATCCCTCCTTCCTTTCTACCTATACAAGGCTAAGTGTATGCATGGGGTAGCAAAGGGAAACTCCATAAAAAGATGAATTAAATCACATTCTGTCCAGTTCCCTGCTTCCCTCACTCCTAAGAGGGAAGGGCATACACACATGAAAAATATCAGCCCAATATGCTGATAGAGTGTATTCATAATGCAATTTAGCATAGAGTACTGTGTAGGTCAGGTAGGATGGTTAAAGGGATTTGAGAAGGCTTCACCAAAAAAAAAGTCCAGTGTGAGTTTTCTAATAAAGAGTAGATGGTGGTCAATCATGGGAAAGAAGGGAAGGTGTTCCAGGCAGAAAGAGCCCAAAGATGCCCTTCCTCGAACTCTCTCACCCTTTGGTTTCAGGTACACTGTTCTCTTTGAGCTCTTCTCCTGACCCTCAGACCACTCCTTTAAGTCTTTTTAAAAGGAGATATCATAATCATCTCTTGACTGTAAAGCATTCATTGGACTTGGCAGTGAGTTGGCCACTGGGTGCTGTCCCTGGCTCTATAACTAGATCATATCTATCTGCTATTGGATTTTTAGCACCCCATCTTATGGTTTCTTAACACTTATCACCATTATCATCTGGCATTTATTTGTGTCCTCTGTCTTAATATCCACCTGCCTTACTAGATGGAAGTAAGCTCCTAAAGACAGGAACTACTTGGCTATGTCCTCAACACCTGGTGTGCATGTGGCATATAGTAGATACTCAATGAGTATTGACCAACTGAGGCATGCATGAACAGTGAGAGAGAAACACATTTCATGAACCAGAGAGCAAATGGAGTAAGGAAAAACAGGGACAACAAAAGTTCATCACTTTTTTAAGAAAAAGTATGGTGGAAGGAAAGAAACGCAGTGAGAAAAGAGAATACAGGATATCAAAGGGGTTTAGGGTGGAAAGATTTGTCTATAGATTATGGGATGGAAACAGTGCCAGGTCAAGATCAAAACTATAAGATGGCACCAAGTCAGGGTGATAATATAGGGCCAGCTTTCCAGAGGAATAAAATACCCAGGTGAAATGCTTAGCCTACAACAAGAGAATAACCTGCCTTTTCCAAAACAAGAAGAGGATAATCCACATAAAAATTAAGTTTCCACAACATTCCACACTAGTACCTTATCGTCCCATCTGCCCTAAATGTTGTGAGGCTTTTTTTTTTCAATTTGAATTTATTAATGAGAGGTTATTTTGCATTTTTTTTCAATTTTATTCCCAGAGGAGAACAGTAAAGAATGCCCCCCTAGATGGCTTTGGTCCTCTATTCACTGTCTCATGGTACCCAAACTACATCCTCCTCCTCCCTCCAGAAAACACCTGCCCAAGATCCTTGTCCCCTCTCCACTCTAAGATACTCTCTCCTTGACTTCCCCACAATTCTCTGCATAGAACCATTTAAGTCCAACCCTCTCCTGGGTCAGCTCATCTCTGATGTTTTTCCATGTTGCCCTTTAGGCTAATCTCCTTGGACAGGGTGTTCCAGCACTAGATGTTTCAGATCTCCTCAGTGTGAGTCTCTGATCTCAGTCACTTGAAAGCAAAGCTCAGAGCTCCCAGAGGCCAGAGGTTTCTGGGCACTGAAAGCATCTGTCTTGACGTCTCAGAATTGGGTGATGTCCTTGACCTGTCCTCCACTTTCACTACCACATACAGCTGCATGAGTCTGGGAATTGGATCTGCTTTGCTTGGCTTCACACCTCTAACAGAAAGTCACTTCTCTGCTTGGGGATCACTTTACTGGCCTACACACCCAGCACCTTTTCTCTACTCTTGACAAGAAGAGAAGATGGATTTCCACTCAAGAGACTGAGAACTATGTTAATAGTCATAACCACGGCAAGGAAAGAGGGAATCTGGTGAAGACCCATAGGGAAAGAGACCACAGGATAAAGCATCAGTCCTTTCTGTCTGGCAGCTCTACCAGCAAAAAATCTAACAGTCTCATCTCTATTCTCCTTGAAGACAGGACCACCACTGTGGCAAACCCCGGTGACCTCGTGCATATTAAAAGGGGAATTCACACATTCTTTTCCTTTGCTAAATGATTGGATTGAGCGCCTGGTTTGTAAGTGTTCATAGAGGGCTGCTGTTATCCTGGAAGTGCGCACAGAGTGAAGAAAGGAGCATATCCTTTGGAGTCAGACGGTTCTAGATCCAAATTCATACTCTGTTAGTAGCTGTGTGACTTTGAGTGAGTTGTGTAATCTCTCAGCCCCCCAGATTCTTCATATGTATCATGAAGGTAATTGTGGCAACCTTGCAGAGTAGTTGGGAGGATTGGAGATAGCCTAGGGGAAGCACCCCACACGGTTCCCGGCACATGGCAGGTATTCTGCACGGAGGAACTTTTGACAGTGACTGGGCGTGCATCAAGAAGCACAGGCTTCAGGACCAACACAGTTTGTCAGTGCTCCCACTCTCCCCCACTGCCTCCCACCTCCTTTCCCAATTTGGCTTCATGTTTAGGAGGGATGATGCTTACAGACAGCCGGGGGGTCAGGAAGAGGACCAGTGGCCGAGGATGGCGGAGGAGGGAGGGCACATCTCCCCAGCTCACTCTTCTCTCACTAACAGGAGCAGCAGCAATCAGCATCTCCTCTTCCCTAACCTGTTTCCATGGTTCCCACCCAGACTGCTTCTAAAATCTGTCACACTTTTAGCATAATGTGCAGTGAGCACCACGGCAAATAGCTTTGTGTGTCACCAGCAGGGTCCAGGCCGGGCCCTTCCTCCTATTCCCTGGGGAGGCTTCTGGCCTGGGGGGTCAGGCTGGGCACCTGCAGCACGGGTCTCCTTTGAGTGCTCCACTCTGTCCAAATTACCTGTGCTCGCCAGGTCCCTCTCACAGGTGGACCCATTAATGGCATTGCATGTACAGCCTGTCAGCTCTCTAATTACTCCCTTCAGTGGAAAGCTGCCTGGTAGATTTCCACACTTTCTGTTGGGTACCTTGATCCATGCTGTTGTCGGAAAAAGTTATGTTGCAGCCTGCCTGTCTGAGGGTAGCTGCCTGCCTCTGTTTTAGCTGGTGTTTTATTTGTTTTGGGGTTTAAAAAAATACATGAGCTGATTTTTGAAGAGAGGACTGAAAAATGGCAAGTAGACCACAGAACTTGAAGTCAGAACGTAAAGCTCACTTTCATCATCTATTTGCTGAGGAATCAGTAGCACGTCTTTTAGCCTCTCCGGATCTGCAGAATGGGATGATAGTAATGCCACCCCTCCAGAGTTGTTGCGACAATCAGATAAGATAGTGTGTGAGAGTCTTTTTTCATTATAAAGCAATAAATAAATGCTCGTTATTCCTGCTGAAGCCAGAATAGAGACATGAATTTACTTGCTGAATGACTTAGGTAGATCACTTAACCTCTCTGAGCCTCTGTTTTCTTGTTAATCTATGGAGTAAGATTAATACCCACACACCTTACCTCATAGGATTGCTGTGAAGACAAACAAAGATAAAAGATATGAAATGACCTTGAAAAATATGAAGCGCTCCAGGCCTGTAAGGCACTGGGATCACTGAAAGGAGGCTTGCACGTAAGAATGGGAGAGCCACGGGCTCTGAGTGTCTCACCAGCCCCATTCTCTTAGACATGTACCATTGTGTTTGGGAGATGATGCCAGAAGGCAGTAGAGATATGAGTCATAGAGAGAATCAGTGCAGGCTCCACTTAGTATCACAAATCAAATTAGTTGAGTACTTGCCCCATTCCGGACATCGTGTCACATACTTCATGTATGTTATCCCACTTAATCCTATCCATTGCATAAGGCAGTATTATTAGCATCCTCATTCAACAGGTGAGAAGCTGAAGCTTAGGGAGATTAAGCAAATGCCCAGAGGACCACATCTAATTAGTGGCAGAGCTGGCACTTCAAACTTAGGTCTATCTGATGCCAAAACCAAATCATAGATATAGATTAGATAGATAGATAGATAGATAGATAGATAGATATAGATAGATAGATAGAAAAATAAAATGAACCTGCTAACATTTCTCGAGTGCCTATTATGAACAAGGCGTGCCCCATGCTTCACATGCATTAACCCATTTAGTTCCACCTACATTATAGGTATTTTATTGTTTTATTTTACAGATGAGAAAACTCAGGCACAGTGAGTTTAGGTAATTTTCCCAAGGCTTCACAGCTAGTAAAACCACCATACCCTCGAATTTGGGGCATCCCTAATATCTAAGAAGCTCAATCCAGGAGAAAAGAAGCAAAGATTCTGGCTGCTCAGATCCTTTGCTCCAGCGTGGAAACCACTCCCCACTCAGGACCTGACACTAAAGCTATACCGTGCCCCCAACCTGCAAGGATAAGGGTTTGTGACTAACAAAGATCCACCATCTATGGAAACAGTTTTATTTTGCACTAACTACTACTACCAAGTTGAGTGATGATTTAGAGTTAGCAACATCTTTTCTTACCCATTACATCATTTTGTTTGAAAATGGCCATCCAGACCCTTTGTTGAGAGGGCTACAGGCAAATATAGAACTAACTTAGGTATTTGGGGACTGATGCTTAAGTGGATACTTTGTTACAGTTTATGTCATATGATCATCCCATAACAGTCCCATTATACAGAGAAGAAAGCTGGGGCTTAGAGAGATTAAGAACATGGTCCAATGTCACGTGACTAGGAAGAAGCAAAGCTGAGATTTGAACTCATCCATGCCCTTCCCACTAAACCGGCAGATGTACTGCAAGTATCTCTGAAAGCTCTTAGCACACTCACCTCAGGAGTAAAGGTATCATGGGCTGAGGACAAAACACCAGGAATATGAGCTAGTTCCAAATGCCAGGGGAGACAGAGAAATCTTTGGCAGAATATATTCCTTGCAGAGAAGCAAAAAAATTGTTGCCACTCTCCCTAGGGCAGTGTCGGCCTCCTCTGACGTGTGTGTATGTGTGCTTGGGTACGCACACCACACACAGCACACGCAACTGCTCATCTGCAGCCCAGACAGAAACAATCCACTCCCACGTGACTCCAAGGACCCAGCATCTGCTAGCTGCCTCTCCTGGATGTCACCATCAGAGCCATCGATCACCCGCTCAGCCCTCATCCTCCCTGACAGCAGGGCAACACTCTTCAGTCACCTCCAAGGGGCCTGTCTTTCTCAATGGACTCTGCTGGACAGATACAAAAAGTGAAGTCCACAGCAAGCCCTTATCCTACTCAAGGATTTCCACTTTCTAAAGAAAACATTTTTTTTAATACAAAAGAGAGGACCATAGGAGGCACTGCCCAGAAGAAAATGCACTGCTCCCTAGGCAGGCTGCTGTACCATCAAGGATGTTGTTCACCCTCAGTATCTGGTGAGGCAAGGGAACAAAGCTATGCATTTAGGATCTAGAGAGCTGGGATCCAGTTCCAACTCTGCTGTGAGCCCTCAAGCAGTCACTTCTCTCTTGGCATCTTACTTTTCTGCAAAATCAAAGGTTGGACTAAATGTCCACTTGGGCTGTGAGGCTACACCTGTGGTCTCCACCAGAGCAGGTATTTTCCCACTGCCCTGCATGGAGTGCAAAGGAGTAGTCAAAGCTAAGTAGAACAGTCTCGTTCTTCCCTAAAAACTGGGGCCCTGAGATCTTCCCACACTGCAACTCCCATCTGCCAGCTCAGGTAACACTGTCAGGTACCTGCCACACTGACTCGTGGTAAATCCAGCTCCTAGCAAAAGCGGCTGCCTCAGAAAGGGTTTTTCATAAGGGTTTGCTGGATGAGTGGATGAGTAAATGAGCAGGCACCTTTGACTTTCTGTTCCCTCCCTCCACTATCTTCTGGTCTACTCCAAGATGCATACCTCCCAAAGTCCATTTTAGACCCCACCTGGCCTGGTGGTCCCCACTTGGGTGGTGATTTGCCTACAGTGCTCCGGCCCAGGGTTTGCCCATGCTCTGGTGGATGAATGCACTCTGTACAATGAGTAACCCTTTATCTGACAGGTCATTATCTATAGAGAAAGCCAATTAAAACAGAGACTGTATTAATAAAAGAGTGCCGGGGGGGGGGGGTGGTGTTTGACTACAGAGGTACAATGAATTACTTTAATTTGCAAAGAAAACTCATCTGGTCTGAAGAGGTAGTTTTGCTGCCAGAGAGATGGACACCTCCAGAAAATCAGCCCCTACTCTTCAGGGGAGCTCGGTGGCAGGGAAAAGGCTCAGTGGGGGAAATGCTTGATGTGCTTCTTTAATTGGCATACCAGTAGATGGAACATCTGTACAGCTGCCTGCGTGATGCCCAAGCAGCCCCTGCAGCACCCATGGAAAGAGGAGATCCTGGTTGCTGTCACTAGGCATTTATTTCTTCAGGCAGGGAGCTAAGGGGAGGAAGCAAGCCTGGGAGACTCTCACCTGGGAATGGGAGGACACCTGGGATTTTAATCCTGTGCATTGTGCTATGAGTGTTCCCAGCTCTGCTTTCGAGCTAGACAAGTCCAAGTGTTCCTGAGGACTTAGCTAAAATGTCACTTCAT
This sequence comes from Cacajao melanocephalus, assembly GCA_963573385.1. Taxonomy (NCBI): domain Eukaryota; kingdom Metazoa; phylum Chordata; class Mammalia; order Primates; family Pitheciidae; genus Cacajao; species Cacajao melanocephalus. The sequence goes on from CAUYLG010018486.1 coordinate 54,300, forward strand.
CTGGAAATCTCCCCTGGCTGCCAAAGCCAGAGTGAGGAATTCAAAGCACCAATTCTATTTTTAGTTATTAGAAGTAGCTAGTGGTAAAACACAAGCCTGGAGTCAGAGGACCTGGGTTCAAAATTCCTGCCTTATGTAACTTTAGGCAAGTTACTTAGCTGCTCAGTGCCTGCCTGCTGTCTTCTGTAAGCTGGGCTAACAGTCTTTCCCTCATACAGTCATTATGAAAATGAAAGGAGAGAATGGCTGTAAAGCATCTAACAATAGTGTCTGGCACACTCGTGCCTCTCATCGTCATCATCTTCATTCTCTGTTTGCTTATTAATATCCAGTTCTGAGGAGGCAGGAACCACACACTCTCTGCCATAGCTCCATAAACACTTGCTTAGCGACAAAAGGAAGGACTGAGCAACGTGGCGCCTCTGTATCAGCCTCCAGACAGGCTCTGGCAGCCCACACCTTGCAGGAGGTAGGGCCTGCTTCCTTAGCACCAGTCCCCCTTCCTGCCTCCCTCCATGCAGAGCTGGCTCCTTCCTCCCACATAAGTTATATTTGATGCACTAAAGCAAAGTGAGGATGAGAAAGAGAAAATAATAAACAGCTATGCATAAATGGCTGGGATATCCCAGCTTACCCTGGCGGGTGGGACTTCTGGGGAGGGCAGCATCAACACCTCCGTGTGAGACCCAGGAGGTGCTGGTGACATTAAATGCCGATTACCCCTGGGGCATGTGGTTACTGCACTGCAGTAACCCACCCCCTGAAGCGCCTGATTGCTTAAGCATCTCTTTGCAAAATGTTTATTTTATTTATTTTTTCCCCATGAATGTTTAATCAGGTACCTTGACAAGGAGGCGCACAGCAGCCCTCTCCAGAGAGCAGGCGGAGATGGCGTCATCAGCCCTATTTGTCACAGAGGGCAGCTTGGAGGGCAGCCACCACACCTCCACGCTGTCGGCCTCACTGTCCCCAGCCCATGCCCCCTGGATCCCCCACCCCACTGTGCCAAGCCCAGGGTGTTCAGCTTCCCTGACTGGCAGACGAACTCTAGATGTGGTCACGTTTACCCCATACACTCATTCTGGTAGTAACTGGGGGTCCTTACCCACCCCCCACCTCTGCCACTACCTCCGTCTGCTGCCTGCAGAGCCAGGTCTCCCTTGCACAAAAAGGAAACAGAGGGCACTTCAGCCAGGCCCCAGCCAAACTCTCTGCTTGGACAATTCTGTTTCTCATAGCCGACTGAAGTAGGGGAAAACTCAGGGCTAGCCCACTTGGGAATACTGGATCAGCTTCTTAATCCTTCCTCTTCCCTGGCCTCCCTTTAATTTTTTCTTTCTTCAAAGCCATTTGCACAAACTAAAGAACTCTGTCTTCCCCTCTCCTCCTCTCCTCACCTCACTTCTGGCAGAATGCCTTCCCAGGAGACCCTCCATGCTGACAGCCTCTACATCTGAGGGATGGGCCATCGGGGGAGTCTGGAACTCCTCTCTGCAGGGCAGCAGCCGTTCCCCATTCCCTGAGCTGTGCTTCGGGCAGCCTGCTGAATTCCACCTCCTCTCACTGAGCCCCAGCCTCCTGGGATTATGGGGAAAGCCATTACCTCAGGATTAAGCTTCAGTTTGATTCTCATCAAAGACTCTGGTCACCGAGTATTTGCTTAACACCAGACCTTTCAGGCCCCATCAAATTTAACAAGGCCTGACAGATTTGGGATTAAACAGAGAAACCCAGACAAATCCATACTTTCATAGGCGCCCCAGGTGACTGCAGCAGGACAAGCCGGATCCCAGGGAAACAGAGACCCTCACGTTAGCTTCTGTGTAATGTGACCACCACAGGGGCCTTGCTTCCCAGGCTGACATCCCTCACCTCTGCCCAGCTGCCCTAAGACTGAATCTGATGCTTTCACTCTCTTGAGTGAGGAAGCTCAGCTCAGACATGGTCAATGAAGCATCGATCCAGGATGCGGAGGCTGTCGGGGTGAACAAGGGGTGGGGTACAGTATAGGAACTGCCCAACCCCTCTGAGTTCCTGCTCTTATGCCCCCACCATGCCTTGCGCTATGCTCAGAGCTTCTCTGATCTCCCCCAAAGCCTCCTTCTGGTTTTCCCACATCTTATCCCTCCAACTGTAGGTGCCCATTGTCCCCAACCCAATTCCCAACTCTCAAACAAGCCAGGCATAGAGCAGCAGCAACAACGGCAAGTCCTGGTCAGCCGACCCGGCATAGCCTTGCAAATTGATTTCAGAAATCACTGTTACCCGTGTGACTGAAGAGACAGCATGATGCGGTGGCAGGCTTGGAGGCCGCAAAGCAGGTGTCAGCTCTGACTTCCCGCCATGGACTTGACTTTGGGCCAGCTCTAAAACTCTCAGTTTCTTCATCTGTTATATGGGAGCTGATAGTAACTGCCTTCCTCGGAGAATTGTTAGAGAAATGAAAGAGGCTATGTAAAATTTCCCAGTGCAGTGCTTGGGAAAGTTGGCAATGTAGATGCTTTCTTACTTTCTTCTTTTCTTATTTGTTTATGCAATTTGATTAATATTTAAAAATAGAATAAAATGTCTCCTCCTTCTGCTCCGCCATTTAGTATTTTATCAGAAGCAAGAGTAGTGCACTTTTCCCCTTCCAGGCTCCTAAAAAGTGCAGAGTTGGATGAAAATTATACACAATGAACACCAAAGAAGTAGCAATTGTTGCATTTCTTTGAGGTCTGTTGCCTGATTTCTCTCAGGCTCTCTGCCCAGTTCCTTTTGGCCCTGCCTGGCTGCTAATTTGCATGACTGTCTTTACGCTTCAAGAGCCTGGCTCGGGCTCAAACTCCAACTTTTAGAGTGGGAGAGTTGGGGGAGGGAGGCATTAGAGAGGCTTCACTTTAACTTTTATTATTGATACAAAGAAAAACAATGGCTTGTGTTTACTGAAAATTAATTTTTTGGAAATTACTTTGTCATTTGTTTTACTCTTCTTAATTAAAATTTACTTGGTGAAGAGAACACCCCATAAATTAACTCAAATGCAACAGCAAATTAATTAGCATTTAGTTACTACGCATTACTCACAGACTGGACAAATTGTTTTCAGGCTGTCATCTGCATTTGGCATCAGAGGATGGGGGCGGGGCTGGCAGGGCCCTGGGGGTTATTTTTGCTGGGGCTGTCCAGAGAGTCCCTGCCCAGATCCCTTTGTCACCTGCACTTTCAGGCACTCAGGCCATACTTTCAGATAACTCAGGGCACCCTATCATAGGTGCCGGCCAGCCCTTTGTACTTTCACATAGAAGATACTCACTCCCTCCCTGGAAACAATCGGAAAAAAAGACGTCATCAGGACAGCAAGGCTGTGTTGAAGGGAATCTTGCCTGGAGGCCAGAAGATGGGATCAGTGACCTCAGGAGGCCCCTTTTGGCCAAGGCTATCTTGGATTCTATGAAATACAGGCTTAGAGAAACCAATGCTGAGCCCTCTCCATTCTTATTCTTAAGTTATATGATAGATTCCTGTTGAACCCAAAGAAGAACTTCCCAAAGAAAAGAACTGGAGTAGTGGAAGGGAGTTAATACAAGGAACAACTGAGGTTGAACCGTTTCTGCTGATGAATGATCCTTATTTCTTGCAAAAAAGAGATAGGAGGCTTAGAGCGTGGTGATTAAGGACCAAAGCAGGCTGCCTGGATTTGAATCCCAGCCTGCTTTGCTGCTCTATGACCTTGGGCACACTGCTTACCTTCTCTCAGCCTTGGTTTCTTTGGATACCAATAGTTCCTATCTTCTAGGTCTGCTGTAAGGATTAAACAAGGCAAGCACGTAAAGCCCTCAGAGCAGTGGCAAGGGCTCAGGGTGCCCAGCAACAGCTGAGCATGCAGCCTCCAGTGCCAGATGCTTGGGCTTAAAGCCCAGCCTGGCTACTTACCAGTAACTGAACTTCTCAATGCCTCAGTTTCCTCATCTGCATAAAAGAGTTCTTGTTCTGAGTAAATGACTGAATACCTGTGAAGTGTTTAGAATAGTAGATTCGTGTCTAGGACGTAATAAATGTTCATTTTTAAAGTAGTTAGTTTTTGTTGTTATTTCATCAACATCCATTTGACACTGTGACGAAGTCAGGGTCATAGAACCAAAAGCTCAAAAGCGGGTCAGTTCTCAGCAGCCATCCAAAGGGAAGCCAAGCTGCCAGTGCTGAGGCTGGCTCTTCCTGTGAAGGACTTATCTTCACAATACACCAGGCCCTGCAAACGAACAAGCAAGTCAGCCCAACCTCTACAGCAGTGATGGCACTGCTAATGTAGCCTGATTCCCTTCTAGCTATGCAAAGCTGCAGCCCCATAAATAGTCCTCCTTCCTGACATACAGGTGGGCCAGCCTGAAATGGACGCTCACTGATAAACGATGATGTATGGCAGGCTTCTTTGGTAAAACAAGTTCACTCCAGTAGACTAGTGCTTCCTGGGAAGGAAGGTGGACGTGAAAGTGACTTGAGTCTGTGATCAATAAAAGGGTTGTTACAAGAAGGCTGAGCCCGGTCTGACCCATCCTGTCCTCTCTAGCCACTGAAAGAAGGGTCCTCCAGAGGTGGCCCATCAGCTCTTCCTATGGCCAGGCACCACAGGACAGGAGCAGGTGAAGGGAGGGACAGGACCAGGTGAAGGGCGGGGTAGCAGAGCCCTCTCTCTGGACAGGTAGTCCCTTCTTCAGTGGCAGGGGAATGCTAGGGGAAGAGGACAAAGGCAAGGTCAAAAAAGGAGCTTTTCTGGACACTGTATTAAATGCAGGATTCTGAACCAAAAGGACTGATTCAAATCCCAGCCCCACCCACTTACCACCTGTGAAGCTCAAATCAAGTCAGTTAACACCTCTATACCTCAGCTTTCTTGCCTGTAAAATAGGAATAATCGCAATGCCTGACTCACAGAGTTATTGTGAGCATTATAAAAGTTAATGCCTATAAAGTGCTTACGTAACCCAACACGAGTAACAGAAAAAGCACTAGGTAAATTCTGCTACTGTTATTAAAAGTCCAATTTCTCTCACAAAATATGTGCCATTCATTCACTTAACACATTTTTATGTAGCAGTTATTACGTGGAAAACAGTGTATTCCCGTCTAGCCATGCAAAGCGGCAGCCCCGTAAATAGTTCCCCTTCCTGCAAACAGGAGGGCGGGGAAACAGTGCTGGGAACATGGAAACAAGTGAGAAACAGTCCTGGCACTCAGCAAGGAGTACCTATTACATAGTGAGATGCATCCAAGTATACTCATGCAAATGGTGTTGTCCTCGTCAGATCTCTCATTGCCTGTCATTTATTTCATTCAACAAATACTTATGGAGCATCTACAATGTGCCAGGGACTATAGGAGACACTGGGGATATAAATGTGGCCAAGTAGAAATGGTATCTACCTTTAGAGCATATAGTCTAATGATAACAATGGCAATAACACCATTTGTAAAAAGGTACTACTGTTGCCTACTGATACAGTTTGAACATACAGCCCTGCCAAATCCCATGTTGAACTGTAGTCTCCATTATTGGAGGGGCAGCCTGGTGGGAAGTATTTGGGTTCTGGGGTCAGATCCCTCATGGCTTGGTGCTATCCTCACCACAATGGTGAGTTCTCACAAGGTCTAGCTGTTTGTTTCTTATTTGATTATTTTGAGACAGAGTTTTGCTCTCGTTGTCCAGGCTGGAATGCAATTTCATTGTGCCTTGAACTGTGCCTCCCAAGTTCAAGCAATTCTCCTACCTCAGTCTCCCAAGTAGCTGGGATTACAGGCATGCACCACCATGACTGGCTAATTTGTGTGTGTGTGTGTGTGTGTGTGTGTGTGTGTGTGTGTGTGTGTATTTTTAGTAGAGATGGGGTTTCAACAAGTTGGTCAGGCTGATCTTGAACACCTGAACTCAAATGATCCATCTGCCTTGGCCTCCCAAAGTGCTGGGATTACAGGCATGAGCCACCACACCCGGCCTAGGTCTGGTTGTTTAAAAGTGTGTGGCAGTTCTCGTCACTCTCTCTTGCCCCTGCTCCTGCCATGTGATATGCCTGCTCCCACTTTGCTCTCCACCATGTACTCAGGGAGTACAAGCTCCCTGAGGTCCCCCCAGAGGTCAAGCAGATGTTGGTGTCATGCTTGTACATCCTGAAAAACCATAAGCCAATTAAGCTTCTTTTCTTTATAAATTACCCAGACTCAGGTATTCCTTTATAGCAATGCAAGATCGGCCTAAAACATCTACTCAGTATCCATTCACCTGTCTTTATGATACAGCCTTCATATGATGCAATATCATCCATATGGTCTGGAACCATCCCTACCCAACACTCATGGGCCTGATGGGTCCAAGGGTGCCTTCCCTTGATTGTTCCAGAAATAGGCATATGAATCAATTCCTGTAGACTAAGACACAGGAGAAGGCTGCTGGAGAGTCTGGGGAAAGTTTCCTCTCTCCCAAGAGAAAGCTACAGGCAGAGACAGCCTCTCCCCTTCATCAGAATAGTGTTGTGTCTGGGTGATGCCTGCATCTGCAGAGACATTTTATTTGACCAGGCTGAACATAAATCTGATAGCCAGGAAGGCAGGACAGAGAAACAAAAAGAACCTAGGCCCCTAGCGACATCCCTGAGACCCTGAACCTACCAACCCTGAAGCCTGATCTGCCTTTGGGTCTCCAGCTACATGAGAGAATAAACTTCCCTCTTGTTAAGCCAGTTGGACTCCAGGTTTCTGTTCTTTGCTGTTGAAGCATCCTGTGGAATCATAGGCTAAATATAATACATGTTACTATTAATAGTGAACATTAAAACACACCTGACATTTCAAAATACACTTTCACATTTATTATTTTATTTGATCTTCAAACCAATGCAGCCAGAAAAGCATTTTTCATCCCTACTTTTCAGATGAAGAAGTGAAGGCTCCAGGGGTTTGGGTGACTTGCACAAGGTCGAAGCTGGTTCTGCCCATGCAAATGTAGGTGGGCTGGATCAATTTCTTTTTCCTTGCTCCTATTCCAACAAGGCTGCTATTGCTCCAGCATGTCTGGAACTTCCTTTCTGGAATGGACTATAACCCATTTCAACAAATATTAAACATCTTCAGAAAACGACTTCCTATTAACAGGAATTCAGGCAAGCTGGCTGGAACCTTAGGATTTTTCTTTTCATAAGGCTCCAATAAATCTCGTCAGAAATATGAGACTTCTGAGCTATCAAGAAGGAAAGCAAAAGAATCTTAATCTCTTGGACAATGACCTCCATTGACTTGGGAATTCTCCCAGTGGAAAGATAGAGTCTGATCCACAGGCACTGGTAGATGGTTGAAAAAGTGGGTGTTGCCCTTAGCCATGATATTTGTATTATCTCCCAAGACAGTTCAGAGGGACTTGGGGCTGAGTGCAGAAAGAAAGACATAAAACAAGGAAGAAGGAGCCACATCGAAGACCCAATCACAGGCACCCACTCAGAGAGAAGCTGAGGACTCAGTGGGGCCAGGGCTGGAGAGAGTCCTGGGGTGCTCACTGCCCAGAGCAGGACTAGATGAAAGGCAGACCACAGCAGAGGCCAGAACATGACTGTGTCAGGGAGGAGCAAAGATCTGTGTCAAAAGAGCAAAGGTCAACGACGAGCTCAGAGAACTGGCCAGAAGCTAAGATAGTCTGATGTCGGGGAATCTTGAAATAATATAGCAGGCTCCAGAGGCCCAGTGGAGCTCAGATAAGATGCCAGGTAACAAGGTGGTCTAGCCTAATGTCTCCTTGTCCACGCTTGCTCCTTGCTTTCTCCCTGGTTCTTAAAGGAGCTGTGCACATATTGTAAACGTTTTAAAACAAGGGATATTATAGTTTGCCCTTGAATCATTGGGGTATGGCCGGAGGAGCTGGAAAAAGGAAAAACTCCACTGTTGGAATGGAAGATTGTCCAGGAAACAGAAATGACATTCTCTCGGGGAGAGGCACGGCACCCCCAAAGTAAGATGAAGAAGTGCCATGGCTTGATAGCAACTGCAGACATCGAGAGGCTGGGGAGCAGGGAGATTGGCCCTAATGGCCTTTAAAAGAAGTGTTAAATGGTCCCCGGAAAACACCACAGCTCAGTGGCGGTGAGAAGAGTAGGGAGCAGAAGGGAAGGAGGGCTGCAAGGGAAGGAGGGCTGCAAGGAAAGGCCATTTTCTCTTAAGGCTGCCAGTGCCCTCCCCCCACCACTCCTAGGCTGATGCTTGCCATAGAGTCATATCCCATTCTTGGAGCACAGATTTGGGTTGTACAGAGTCCAAAGTCTTTTGGAGATAATAGTGGTGAATAAAGTGGGTGACCAAGGTGGGTAATAGCATATTTTGATTGGTAAACACTTTTTCTTGGTAACTCTGGCCATTTTCTTTTCTTTTTCTTTCTTTCTTTCTTTTTTTGTTGTTGTTTGTTTGATTGTTTGTTCTGAAGACAGGGATTCACTGCATCACCCAGGCTAGAGTGCAGTGGTGAAATCTTGGCTCACTGTCACCTCCGCCTCACCAGTTCAAGCAATTCTCCTGCCTCAGCCTCCTAAATAGATCTGATTACAGGTGCATGCCATCATTCCCATCTAATTTTTGTATTTTTAATAAAAACTAGATTTCAGCATATTGACCAGGCTGGTCTTGAACTCCTTACCTCAAGTGATCCGCCTGCCTCAGACTCCTAGAGTGCTGGGATTACAGGCATGAGCCTCCATGCCTGGCTCTATTGCCATTTTCTAACAACAACAACAAAAACCTCTGAGACTCAGAAAAAGTATGTGACTGCCGAGGATGACATGACAAATGCACTCTTTACATGGGTTCTCTCAGTAAATCTTTACAGAAGTTGGCCTGGTGAAGAGGCAGGCACAAGCCTTGAGGTCAAATGATGCTTCTGTCACTTTCCTTTTTTTTGACACAGACTTTTGCTCTTGTTGCCCAGGCTGGAGTGCAGTGGCGCGATCTCGGCTCACTGCAAATTCCACCTACAGAGTTCAAGCGATTCTCCTGCCTCAGCCTCCCGAGTAGCCGGGATTATAGGCACCCGCCACATGCCCAGTTAAATTTTTGTATTTTCAGTAGAGATGGGTTTCACCATGTTAGGCAGGCTGGTCTTGAACTCCTGACCTTGTGATCCACCCGCCTCAGCCTCCCAAACTGCTGGGATTACAGGTATGAGCCACCATGCCTGGCCACTTCTGTCACTTTCTATGTCTTCCTATGAAATAAAGGTACAGACACCCAGCTCACAACATTGCTAAGGGTGTCATAAGATGATGTGTGCCAAGGGCCTTGGTCCCAAAGAGACCATACCAATGGCACAAAAGAAATCAGTTCTGTCAACAATAATATATGGTACAACATAATGTTTGTTAAGAGAGTAGATCTCATGTTAAGCATTCCTGCCACAAAAAAAAATTTAAAAATTCAAAAGACCAAAACAAAACAACAACAACCAAAAGAAACAGTAGTTCTTCATTTTTCTCTATCCCAGAGACTTTCCAGAGCAAGGAGTCATATTTTATTCCTTTTTTTATAGCACAAAGTCTCTCAAATGCTTCAGAATTTCTATATTGCAAGCCTGGTTGAGTGTTTGACCTTCTGGAATTACTTCTGTGTGAAAAACGTTACTGCTGTTGATGAAATAAGTCAGCATTGTCTTTACTTCTGTTCTTGACTAATGCTTTCTGTGGTCTAAGAGACACTGAACTTCTCTATGGCATGCTTGGGCTCTTAGCTTCCAGCTCACAGAACAGTGAACATTAACTAGGCACCTATTATATGACAGGTACTAAACTATTATTTGCATCTAATCTTATGTCACCCTCACAGCAGGCCTATGCAATAAGAATCATGATCTTCATTTTCTAGAGGAGGAAACCGAGGCTCAGGATGTAACTTATCCAAGGTTATCTGGCAAGCAGTGAAAAAGACCAGAGTTAATTCCAGCTCCCTCCGGTGCTAATGGTCTATGCTTCTCTCCAATACCACATGCCATCCGAAGTTATGATTTTATTTCAAAATATATTGTTTCATCTCTCATCCTCCAAAAAAAAAAAATCAGACTAAATGCCCAGACTTCATTGTTTTTCTTTATCATTCAGAATGCACAGTGTAAGCTTAATTTAAAAAAAAAAAAAAAGGCACTTTCCTCCTGTTCAGATTTCATTCCAGAATGAATCTGTCCCTTTATCTAATTTTAACTCTTCAGTCATCTTTCTATCTGAATGTGTGAAATCTCTGACCTTTTCAATATCTCCACTGGGCCATTGGACAGCTGCTTCATGTATCACTGTGGACAGCTTGACTTTGGTGTCAAAAATGTGGGTGCCTTCCCACAGCCTTGCTTCTGGCATTCCTCCATCTGCATGTTCCACTTTTAACTTGCCAGGGGTCTCACCTGCAGATTTATGCAGCTCCATCTGAAATGCGACTTTAAAGTTTTACTGGAAACATCAGCTACTCACTCTTCTCTTCACACAGGACAACACACAATTCTGGTCACAACAGATTTCTTTAAGACAGAATGACCTGCCCTACACCACATTTCAGTTACAACCAAGGATCCTTGGCTTCCACAAACCACTTGAAAATTTTGTCTCCACATTCTAGATTCACATCACATAGTGATATTCAGATCTCTTTATAGAGTAGTAAGACTCTACCCTCTATCAAAATATAATCTAACAGTTACCCTCTGACCCAGTAATACCACTTCTAATAATCTACCTTAAAGAAATAATTGAAATACAGATAAAGATTTATGTGCTGCTCACTGCATATTATGTATAATAACCAAAAATTGGAAACCATCTCAATATCAACAATGAGAGGATGGTTAAATAATAGGACATAACTACAATGGAATATTATGAAGTCTTTAAAGATTATGTTTTCAAAGAATATTTAAAGCCATGAAAATGTTCATAATACAGAGTTAGATTTTTTTAAAAAGAAAACAACTTTCAAATATGTGAAGGGTTGATGAGTGGAGGAGGGAGTCAACTTATTCCGAATGGCTTTGGGGGAAGAGACCGAAGGGGCATCTAGAAATAAAAGAAAGCCATCTAGAAACATATTTAAAGAGAGTGTGAAAGATGTTTCTAATGGTTAGGGTTTCCCAAAGTCGTGAAAGATTTCCTGGGTAGGTAATGATCTCCCTGACATAGGGGGAATACAAACCAAGACTGGGCAGCCACTAAACGGGGACCCTGTAAAAGAGGGTCAGGCACCAACTGTGACATTGTAATGCTGTGCTAGTAGCTGTTGCATTCTAACCACCTATCTGAGCACAGCCAGTGTTGGAGAAGTCTGAAAGGAGAGGTATGAAGAATAAAGGCATGGCCAGGGCATGTAGAGAGTCTGACCAGCCAAAAAATTACCTGAGTGACAGCAGATGGATCCCCCAAGGTGCTGTCCTGGGCCACGTTTTATTGAAGCATGGCTGCCACTCACTCAGCCCATGTGGGTCAGGCTCTGGCCTAATTTTCAAGGCTTCCAAATGAGATTTTTTTTTTCCTCTTCCTAAGTGGCCTGTTTTTGTTTTTGTTTTTGTTCTGTTTTGTTTTGTTTTTGTTTTTGAGGTGGAGTCTCACTCTGTGGCCCAGGCTGAATGCAGCAGCGTAATCTCGGTTCACTGCAACCTCTGCCTTCCAGGTTCAAGAGATTCTCCTACCTCAGCCTCCCAAGTAGCTGGGATTACAGGCACCCACCGTCACACTCGGCTCATTTTTATATTTTTAGTAGAGACAGAGTTTTATCATGTTGGCCTGGCTGGTCTGAAACGCCTGACCTCAAGTGATTCTCCCACCTCATCCTCCCAAAGTGCTGCAATTACAAGCGTGAGCCACCACACCTGGCCCCTAAGTGGCCTGTTTGCATGGGTGATCCTTACACCCAGACATCTCTTCCTGTTCACTTGGAGCCTCATTTACCTTTTCAGTAGGTAGAGTTATGATCTCTGAAGAGACATGAGACACAGAGTAAGAGGGGCAGTGTGCGCTGTGATGACTGCTGCCCCTCCTCAAGAGTGGGGCACAGTGCTCTACCTCATCATTAGCTATAGATCAGGGCTATTCTATCTACGGGGACTTCAGGAAACATTTAGGTTGAGAGGCAACTTCAGTTTGATGACAAGCCACTGGGAAAGGATGGCGAAGTTACCTTGGAAATGGCTAATGACAAAAGATTAGTGTGCAACAAAGAGAAACCTAAAGAGTTGAGCTTTTAGAAGGTCTAAGGAGGAATACCTAGTGCTCAGATCTTGTCACTAATCTTTCTAATGCCATTGTCTAAGGAATCAGGTCCTTAGAGAAATGGCTGATTCTAGGTCTGGGATAGTGAATACACAGGATGATCCTGGACCATCTTATGGTGGCAGCAAGTAAGGAATGTTCAAAAAATCAAAGGATGGGGCATGTCAAAGGGAGACAGGAGCCAACCGAAAGAGCCTGCAATGGCCAAAGCTGGAACAATCTGAGTAACTCACTAAATACTGTAATATATTATTATAACCCAGAACATAAAAGTAAATATCTATGAATGCATATTAATATAGGTAAATGATTGGATAAATGAATAAATGGAAAAGAAGAGACAAATCTCCTGGGCAAAAAAAAAAGAAAAATTCCAAATAATTTATGTAGCTACTTTGTCCTCAATGAGGTGGTAAATGTAAGTGTGTGCTGCAAATAGTGACTTCCTTCCAAAGAATACAGTACGGGAAGGGAGAAGAGGGTAACTGCATGGTGGAGAAGTCCAACAAACACTACCTCAGCCAGGCATTCAAGGTCATCACCAGCACAGTAAGTCATGTTGATTGCATGTGCCCTTGATAAGATGCAATGAAATGGCACTTTACCTCTGTAGTCTTCCTTCCCAAATCCCATCACCCAGGTCTAACCATAAGACAAATCATAAGATAAAAACATTAGACAAATCCTAACTGAGGTACATTCTATGAAATCCCTAAACCATGCTCCTCAGCACTGCCAAGGTCAACAGAAACAACGAAAGTCTAAGAAACTGTCACAGAGGTGAGGAGCCCAAGGGGACACATGGACTAAATGTCATGGGGTGTCAGGAATGGGATTCTAGAACAGAGAAGAAACGTGGATAAAAAACAAAGGAAATCTGAATAAAGTGTCAACTTTAATTAATAATAATGTGTGAATATTATGGAATTATGACAAATGTACCATTCTAAAATAAAATATTAACAATAGAGGAAATTGGGATGGAGGATGTGGGAACTCTCTGTACTATCCTCCAGTTTTTTTTGAAATCTAAAACTATCTTATAAGGAAAACAGTTTTTTTTTTTTTTTTCTTTTTTGAGACGCTGTCTTGCTCTGTCACCCAGGCTGGAGTGCAATGGCATGACCTTGGCTCACTGCAGCCTCCACCTCCCGAGTTCAAGACATTCTCCTGCTTCGGCCTCCTGAATAGCTGAGATTGCAGCTGTGTGCCGTCACGATTGGCTAATTGCTGTATTTTTAGAGATGAGATTTCTCCATATTGGCCAGGCTGGTCCAAAACTCCTGACCTCAAATGATCCACCTGCCTTGGCCTCCCAAAGTGCTGGGATTACAGGTGTGACTCACCGTGCCAGGCCTTCAAAGGTTTATTTCTTTTTAAGTCTAAGAAGCAAACCAGAGAGGCTTTGACCTGGGTTGACCTGTGTAAGCATTTTGTAGAAATTTATTGAGGCTAAATGCTCTGAGAAAGAAACAAATTGGATGAATTTCCAACATTGGGAAACAACCCAATAGGCCAGGAGAATCGTGACTCTTTGGGGAGAGCCGGCTTCATCCTCAACTTAAGGTTCTTGCCGGTTCCTGCCAGAAATGCTCCTGCCAACTCAAGCCTCCAAATCTGAAAGGGATTGTCTGCCTGGTTGAGAGTAAAACAAGCTGGAGCCAAGATCAGAGGCTTTGCGTTAAGCAAGGCAAAGCTAACCTCTGAAACCCTGCTGCATGCCCGCCATTTGAAAGTCGTGCTATTTTCTATAGTCTCCAACTCCTGGACTCACTCACCTGGAATAAAGCAGTTCTTTCATTTTTAACAAATAGCTGAGCAAGTCGACGGCTTGTACACCTTCCAGCAGAGTAAATGCGGACACAGACCAGGAGCTGGGAGCAAAGTTGCAGGTCCATGAGGCCCCATCTGGAGTGCAAACAGGCACATCTTCTTTCCACAATCTTAAATTTGTGTTTCTTGGAAACAGAGAAAGTGGAAGCCAAAGAGGATGGTTTGACGGTGTTGCTGGCTTCTGCCATCTGAGAAAGACCCAGTGACAAATGCAAGGCTGGGAAGCCTAGCACATCCCTTTTTTAATAATCAGAAAATTGCACTTAAAAGGGGCAGAACATTGCTTCTTGTGGCTTGGAACACTGTGTGCTTAGCCCCTGCCTACTGGGTTTCTGTTGCTCGTGCGTCTGGCCCTGATTCCCAGCTCTATAATCTACCAGGCCTTACACTTAACTTAATCCCAAACCTTGCTCCTTTCCAGGCTTTTCTGGGGACGTCTGGCTCCTTCAGCCAAGAGGGCGCCCTCAAACCGTGCCCACTTATTTCCCCCACTTGCTCACAACCCAAGGAAAAGTAGTAAAGAAAAAGTTTGGGGGTCTTATGATTAAAAAATTGGCTGGGTGATGTTTTATGCATGCATCTGTTATGCTAAAATAACCATCCTTTCTAACCAGGCCCACCTGCTGTCTTTTTCAATTTTAAGTATTTCTAAGTAGCAATCAAATCAGTATAATTTGTTCTTTATCTCGGCAAAACCATTGTGAAAGAAAAATGTGACCATTATGTTACATCAGGGAAAAATACAAGCCCTTTATTTGCAGCCTTCTCTATATTCTATCAGATCTCACAGTTGTCATTATGCCAGTTGTATTTAATGTTGTTCAAATGAACAGAGCTTTCTTTAATCACTACAGCCTTCTTTCCCCTAAATGCTTTTTCCAAGGTTATGGTTTTCAGAGATAAATACATAAATACCAATGTTATGAATACGTTAAGGGTATCCAAGAGACAGCTTTCAGGATTTGTAGCAAGAACCTGCTGTCATTGGAGTTACACAATAGCTGGCTGATGTTTTGAGTATGAAGTTACTGGGTATTAGGAGAAGGCCTGATACCCTGCAAAAGGGCGTAAGGCTATTTTGAGCCGATCACAATAGACCACTCGGCAAATGCTGACTTTAAAAATCTGGTATCAGGATCCTCACTGCTAATAACCAAAGCCAGCAAGTCCAGAGCTGCAGCCACCTGCCATGTGGAGTCAGGTCTTGGAGATCTGCAGGTTTTCAGACCACACCTGCAGTCAGGGTCCTTCATGCCCACCTGCCACCAAAGGCAGGCACGCATGAAGACTGAGGCCAGGCTCTTAGATCCAAGAAAAATCATCTGATACAAAATATTTTATTTGCAAATTAGAAAGCAGAGGTATAAAGAGGTTAAATGACTTGCCCAAACACATATGTGCAGTTAGCAGCAGAGCTAGAACTAGAACCCAAGTCTGCTAAACATATATTTTTGCTTTACTGCCAATTTGAGTACTCGAGCTCTCTAGTAAACCTTACATGGGGTGATTCCAACTTATAAGAATCCTACATTTATTCATTTGGATGTTCATTTAGGAAATTTTTACTCTTTGCTAAGATGCTGAGAATAATAATTATTGTTATCAACAGCTAATATTTTTGAGTACCTGCCACCATCTTAAGCACTTAATGTAAATTAACTTGTTTATCCCTCAGAGTAACCCCAAGTGGTAGGCTCTATTCAGATCCCCGTTTTACAAAAGAGACAAGTAAGGCACAGAGAGGTTAAGTCATGTGCCCAAGGGCACACATTGAAGAAACCAAGATGCATACCAGGAAGTCTGAGTCCCGACTCAGCACTGTGACTCACTACGAAGGAAAAATTTGCCCATATCATTGTAAATGCTGAATAAATGTTTGTTGAATAAAGCATTGTATCTTGCCCCTGAGAAGCTTACAATACAGAGAGGAAACATTTATGTAAACAAATAACAGAAATGCAAGATATGATATAAACCACCAAAAGAGAAACATAAACAAGTACTAAGGAGAATTCGGAAGAAGGAGGGATAAATACCAACCAAGAGCCTGGGGGGCAGGAGCATAGCACAGGGAAGGATCCTGGGCTCAGGCAGAAGAACTGGGGCCCCTCTGGCTCAATCTGTCATCAAGATGTCTCATAAAATGTCTCTGCTCCTTCTCATATCTAGTAGGAGAACTGTGGTTGTATTTTCTAACTCAAAGGGTTATGTAAAGATTCGAAGGATTGAAAGGATAGCATAAAGGCAAAAGTGGCCTACAAATCCCCTTATTATAGAACTAGTGGACTGCAAGCTCCTTGAGGGCAGAGAAAGCATCTTATTCATTGATTGTAGAGTCTTGACTCAGCACAGTATCTGACATGCAGCAAGTATTGTCGGATTATAGAAAGGAATAGGGGTGAAGGGAGGAGAGAAAAGACCAAAGGAAGAGATGGGGGAAGAACAAGTGGAGAGATAAGAAAGAATGCTGGATCAGTCAGGGCTCTCTAATGAAACAAATCCCATAGGATACATACATGCATGCAAACATACACACATATACTAAGAGATTTATCTTAAGGAATTGGTTCATGCAATTGTGGGGGCTGGCAAGTCCCACATTTGCAGAGCAGGCCAGAAGGCTGGAAACCCAGGCAAGAGTTAGTGCTGTGGTCTTGAAACAAATGTCTTTTTGAAAAGGAAACCTTCGTTTTCACTCTTAATACCTTCAACTGATTAGATGAGGCTCACCTATATTATCAAGTAGTTTCCTTTACTTAAAGCCTAATAGATGTTAACCACAATTACAGAGTACCTTCACAGTAACACTTAGATTAGTGTTGAAGTAACTGAGTACAATAGCCCAGCCAAGTTGACACATAAAACTAACCATAACAGATGCCATTCCAAGGTGGCATGAGAAATCTAAGATTCTGAGAATAATAATTACTGCTCATTAATTACTGTTCAGTAATGATTAATTACTGAAATTTGTAGAATAAGGCACAGAGGCAAAGAACAGATCTCAAAGTTAGAAATTAAACTTGACTTTGGGATTTAGGTAGGGGCCTGGGGGCAGATCTGACAGACATCACAGTCAGCTGAAGGCAGCTGAAGAAACACTGATATTGTGGAGTTATCTGCTCTTCCATGTGGGGTGAAGCCAAGGAGTTTATTAAAAGTGCACAGGGGCCCCATTCCAAATCTATTGAAACACAATATCTAAGGTGGGTCCAGCAATAGGCAATTCAAACCTCCCAGGCGATTCTGATAAAACCAATCAATGTAGCTGTATAAATCAGAAATTGGGGAACTACAGGTGCTTTTCTGGAAGGAAAATGACTGAGGAATCTCAAAGACATAGGTTCAAATTCTATACCTATCACTCATTAGCTGTGTGCCTTTGAGGAAGTTACCCTCCCATGTCTCCGTTTTCCTATCTATAAAATGGGCCTCTTTGTAGTACATCTAAGGCTGTTGTGTAAGTGAAATAATTTATGTAAGGACTTAAAATAGTCATCTTGAGGCAGTCAGTATCTGTGCTCGGATATAGAGTGTTAGGAGGCTGAACTGCCCTGAGCCAGAACCGCAGCCTGCCAGCTGTTAGCACAGAGCACGCTGGTAATGGGAAGAGATTTGGAGCCCACTGACAGGTTCCTTTGTGTCACTGCTGGTTCAATGGTATGATGTGCACCTGGGAAGTGCCAACCCTGCCTCGTGGCTCAAGAGATGCTATAGAATTCAGACGTGGTTTCTGAGCTTCCAAAGGTCACTATTTCTAAGGTTGACATTTCCATGCAGTGGTTGTACTTTGCCGCTTCTGTTTTTGCCGTTTTTTATTATACAATAATAAACTTCCTCATCTATACTCCCAGCATGTTCTGATAACAGCTGTGGGAACTATTGGTTTTTCTATGGCCACCAAGGCCTTGGACAACTAAACCCAAAACTTGAATCTGGCTCCCCCATATCACTTTGGGATTCTGAACAGTCCCTTTTATGTAACCCCCAGGTATCCAATGGCTTCCTAGAAAGCGGCAAAGTGGAATGCAAAAGTATAGGCTTGAGAAACAGAAAGCTTAGCCTGGCCTTGCTGTTTCCCAGTTCTGATTAAGGAAATTTGCTTAATCTCTCTGAGCCTCAGTTTTGCTGTCTACAAAATAGAGATAATAATATCTGAGTTAACAGGTTGCAGGAATCAAACAGAATAGCCTGGCACATGGTAGTGCTGAGGTTCCTCCCTTCTTCTCTTCTTTCCTCAGGCTAGTCAGACCCCCTCTCTGCCAACTGCCCTGCATCCTCCCTACCGTATTTCTCTGGTCGATTTCACTTAGATAGGACGAAACTCATTATACTTAAAAAGTTATTCTCACTCAGCTGTGAATAATCCAAATATATTTAAACATGATACATTTGCAACATAAAAGAGATATGGCCTTGGCTGAGCACAGTAGCTCACGCCCGTAATCCCAGCACTTTGGGAGGCTGAGGCAGGCGGATCACCTGAGGTCAGGAGTTCCAGACCAGCCTGGCCAATATGGTGAAACCCCGTTTCTACTAAAAATACAAAAAACTAGTCTGGCGTGGTGGCACACACTTATAATCCCAGCTACTCGGGAGGCTGAGCTGGGAGAATTGCTTGAACCTGGGAGGCGGAGGTTGCAGTAAGCCGAGATTGTGCCATTGCATTCCAGCCTGGGTGACAGAGTAACACTCTGTCTCAAAAAACAAACAAAAAAAAAAACAGAGAGAGAGAGAGATACAGCCTTGAATACCCAGTCTTCCAGTCTTTTTTACACACCCCAAACTCAGCCCAACTCCAGCTAGGTCACCTTAGACAGGGTGACTTAACATCTCTGAACTTCACATTCTTCATATATAACATGGATGTTGCCCTGAGAGAAACAAATGGGATAACAAGGCATGTGAAGCAGCAACCCAACAACAAATATCAGTCACGCCAAGTGACTTTCAGGCTGTGGAACGTGTGCCTCAAAGGGGCCTTCTCCAAGCCCCAGTCTTTCCTGCTCCTCTGTTCCCAGCAAACTGGGCTGCAAGCTGGCACCACACTTGTCAGAGACTGGCCTGGCTGCAGGGTCCCAGCATGGAGTCAGAAAGTGCTGCCACAGACAGACATCGCAAAGGCCCCTGTCTTCGTCTGTTTTCTGTTGCTATAACTGAATACTTGAGACTGTGTTTTCTTTATAAAGAAAAGACGTTCATTTGGCTCACAATTCTGAAGGCTAGAAAGCGTAAGAGCATGGGACCGACATCTGCTGAGGCCTTTATGCTATGGCATAACATGGTGGAGGGCACCACATGGCAAGAGAGCAAGAGTGCGTGTCCACCCAGGTCTCTCTTTCTCTTCTTAGAAAGCCACCAGCCTCATTGTGGGGGAGCCACCCTGGTGGCCTCATCTAATTCTACTTTTACCTCCCAGAGACTCCACCTCTAATCAACAGATGAATTTGGGGATTAAGTTTCCAGTACATGAAATTCAGGGGGCACATTCACATCATAGCAATTCCCAAGCTAAAAAATCCTCAAATAATCACAACCAACTAACACGAACTAGAAATTACTAATTAGTTTAAGAATTCAGCTTGCACACTTCTATTTCCACATACGTGTATACCTTTTGATTCTCAATTTTCTCAAGACAGAGGAAAATGGTGAGCTGATAGGTGAGTGCAGGTTTTATTCTGGAACCCATCTTCAAGGCCAGGATATGCTCAGCTTCGAATCTTCTGCCCTTTCTATGAGCAAGACTGTGCAGTATTCGGAGAGGGCCACTGAGTCATCAAAGAGACAGACAGACTATTTTGTTTCCAGCCCTACTTGCTAAGGCAGGAAAATGGATTATGTGCTATTTTACAAAGATGTGTGACTGCCCAGGTGAAGACAAAGGGAGTTTTCTCAGTAACACTCAGTTAATCAGAGAATTCAATTCACCACTACAGCCGGTGCCACAAACATGTGTAATTGAGTTGTTAGGCCGAGTGATTAAACATCGTCTGGGGGTGAAAGAGGGGAGAGTAGTGGGATTTATCTAATTAGATGATTCTCAGGGCTGGGGTGGAATAGCAAAGTCTAATAATAGTTAAGAACAAGAGTCAGTCTTCACTGAGTCCCTAACCACGGGCCAAGTACCATGCAGACACTTCGTGGATTATCACATTGACTTCAGGCAACACATCTAGTTGAGAACTCCCATTTTAAAAATAAGGAAACTGTCTGGACGCGGTGGCTCACACCTGTAATCCCAGCACTTTGGGAGGCCAAGGCAGGCAGATTACAAGGTCAGAAGTTCAAGACCAGCCTGGCCAATATGGTGAAACCCTATCTCTATTAAAAATACAAAAATTAGCTGGGTGTGGTGGCAGGTGCCTGTAGTCCTAGCTACTTGGGAGGCTAAGGCAGGAGAATCACTTGAACCTGAGAGGTGGAGGGTGCAGTGAGCCATAAGCTGAGATCACGCCACTGCATTCCAGCCTGAGCAACAGAATGAGACACCGTCTCAAAAAAAAAAAAAGATAAGGAAACTGAGGCTCAGACAGGTGATGTGATTTGTTAAAGTCATGAAAATGGCAGAGTTGTCTGACCCCAAATTCCCATATTTTATCCACAATAATGGCAATATCAATGCAAAATAGCAAATCGAATCCACCTTTACTGAACATCAGTGTGTTTTATAAGAATGGAAAGGCTGAATTGCAATTTTTCTACAGTTTAGCCTCAGGTGCTGTTTCACTGTAAGAAAGCCGGTTCCCTTACAGCTAAGAGTCCTTTGTCCTAGTCCCTGAGAACATGACTCAGGACCTGGTGGAGATGAAGGGGAGGAGAGCTGATGAAGTCCAACTCAGGAGTGAGGAGGACAGGGAGGTGGGCAGGTTTCGGAAGAATCGAGGGGACCCTTCTTCCCCTGTTGTTCCCCAATCCCCTACTGCATTACCTCATCCTGCTACTCCCCATGTCATCTCTCAGGCCACAATTCTATGCAAACCCCACCAGAAGCCCCTGGCAGTAGATGCAGACCTAAGCCAGCTCTGGAAAAAATATGAATCACTAATAAACCTACGCAGTAATGCCCAACTTCACCACTGACGCTGGGAAATGGGAATAAAAATAAAAACAAGATGATTTGGAGGGTTTTAAATGGAAGAAGGTTATGATCAAAATGCTTTCTAAATAATATATCTTTGTTTGATTTGAAGTTTTAACACAGCATATTCTCCCAGTATGTCTCCAGATATGAAATCATTCAGATTTCACATTTTAATACGTTAGAAATAATAGTATTCAGCATTTATTAGAATATAACAGTAATGTACTTTAAATTGTATCTATATTATATAAACATCATACTAGTAGGTAATAGTATAGGATAACGTAAATTATAACAGTTAAATCCTATTATTTTACTATTATAAAAATAACAGTATTTTGCACCAACAATAATACTGGTACTTTTGTACTTAAAAATAGCATAGCACCCATTATGCTGGAATTGTCAAAAACAGTAATGCAATCATGAATTACGGTCTTGTTCTGTGTTACTTCCCACGAGGCCAGACAATCTTTTCATAGCTTTTTGTAAAGACCTTTCTTTGCACATTGCATCTGCTCCTTGCCTCAATGGTAGGAAACAGGGATCCTTTTTATACCCATTCTGCAGATTAAAACACAGAGTCTCAATGTGACACGGTCTGGAGGTGTCTGAGCCAGGATTTGAACCCAGGTAGGTGGACTCTAAATCCCAAGTGTTGAAGCTATTTCCTGTTCTTCTGCTGGTGCTCTCTTCCTACACTGCATGTTAGAGATGTTCGTGTACCAGCTCTTTCTACCCAACCTGCTCCGTTCCCTCAGTTGAAGAGCTCTTCCTCTTTCCGTGGAAAGGAAAAGCAAGAAAGCAGCCAGCAGCTAGGCCAAGTAGGCACTAGCACAGGCAGGCCTGGCTGGCATTCCAAACCCAGAGGTGGCTTCCAGCCAAGGCAGAGGGAGATCGCAGCTGCTGCCCCGATGGAAAGGTTACAGTCATTTTCCTGGGGAAGGGTAGGGTGATGAATAAAGTACCCAAGTCATCGTTTTTCACTCTGGGAAACCTCGTGACAAGAACGGGGGAGCAGGAGGAGCACACATGCAGAGGCAGCACATTCTCCCATCTCTCCACGCCCTGCTTCTCAGCTGCACCTGCTTTGAACACTGCACCAGTGCAGAAACACAGTGGCTCCGACAGAGACCCCTTCAAGATATGGGCAGGCCGAGGCAGGATTACCTGCAGCACTTGCCCCTAGGGATTCCTCCCGGGGGTCTCAGGGATGGGAAGACCTGGAGGTCAGAGGAAGCCGGTGACAGGTGGGTCACAGAAGCAGCGCTCAGCAGAGCTCAAAGGCAGGGCCTGTTTCGTGGACATTTGGATGTTTGACCTCGGTGTTGACATAGGGCCCTGCTCAGAAGGGAGTCTCACACTTGGGGGTTAATGCTTTGTTGTTGCTGTCTTGAAGTTTTAAATAATTTAGTGTTCGCATCAGTTTCGTGAGTGAGGTCCACTGGAACAGCGGCACATGTCCTGGTGGAGCTGGTGAGATCAGCTCACCTATGGTCCTGACCTCCCACCTCCCACCTCCCCTGGATGGGTTCTCAGCAGCTTGTTTTCCTAACCCTGCCCCAGGACCACTGGCACTCTCCAACCTGCTGGGGTGTGGGGGAAGAGGTGGGAGGGTGGCCCGAGGTGAGGGTCTGTGCTTGCCAGCAAGGACTATGTTCCCAGGAAAGAATACACTATACATATATTTTTTTAAATGCCAGACACATGACAGAGAGAGAAAAGAAAACCATTTTTCCTCCTTTTGGGACAAGAAGCCTCACATTTTCATTTTGCACTTGTCCCTGGACATCATGCAGCCGACCCCGCTAAAAGAAACATATATAAAATGGGGAAACTGAGACTCAGAGATGCAACATCATCCCCACCCACCACTCGCCACAGAAGGGGAACCTCATGAAGGATAAGTCATTTCTTCTAGACACCCCCAACTCCTCTGACCACACACCTGCTCCTTTATTCCAGGCTTCTCTTTTCTATTTCTGTTTCTCCTCCTTTCCTTCCATCAAAGCCAGATCTCGGCTGATCCCACACTGACAGGAAGATATAATAAGTTACTCATACAAAGATGTTGATCATGACTTCAGATGCTTACCCCTCTCAGGGAAACTGGAGCATTTTATAGGAAATGATACCTTAACTCAAAGGAATGGTTTACTAATAAATGGATTTCAAGTACTTTAAAAAGTGAGTTTGGGTAAAACTACTACTAATAATAAACAGACATGGTTTATTGAATGCCTATATTTCCAGACACAGGTAATAAACATTTTTTTCTAAGCCTTACATCAACTTTGAAAGGAAGATAATATTACCTCTATTTTACAGAGAAAGAAACTGAGGCTCAGAGAGGCCCCCTGCCTACAGTTCCACAACCAGTACATTATAAAATTGAATTTGAACACACGTTTTTCTGACCCCTGACAGTAATTTTGGGGCAGCATCTTCAGCACCTTACTGCCCATGTACATAAGGATAGCACTGGATTTTAGAAGGAGACCACGAGGGCCTTAATTAAGAAAAATGGCCCTTCCAGGCTTCCAAGCCCAGTGGTCTGAGGCTGCAGCCCACATCCATTCAGCCTGCTTAGGAAGTGAGGGAAGTCTTGGCATTGGAAATCCAAGCTGGCATCATTCATCAAGGGTAATGGGACTGAAAGAAAGCAGCCCGGCCTTCCACCCTGCTTCTTAACAAAGTTGAAATTCTCAGGTGACAGAGAAGTCATTCGTAACATAATTTTAAATTTATTTTGAAGTCCTACTTTGTGCAAAGCATAGTGCCAGGATAAATGGTGGTCCAGGATAAATGAAACAGACACAGTCCCAGGCCCCATGAAATTTACTGTCCTAAGACAGCCGAGCCCTTCAAAGGCTTTTAACCAAAAGCCAAATTAAAAAATAACAGTTTGCAAGTCATCGCAACACACAGGGAGTGATCTACAGGCATATAATGAAACAACAATTTCACAAAGCATTACTAGTTCTTACTACATACTAGGAGACCCATGATGTTCTGTTTCATTTTATAAAATACTGGTCCTGAATAACTGAATTTATTTTTAACACTAACTGACGGATCACCAGAAAACCTTGTATCAGCATATGGAATAAGTACTAACATGCTAAGAAGTATGAAGTTATGGAAGCACATGGGATGAAGAATCCTTAGCCCATAAAGCACAATCAGGGAGGGCTTCCTGGAAGAAATGACCTCTAAGCTGAGATGTGATCTCTCAGACTCACATCTCAGCTTACAGGTCATTTCTTCCTCTAAGGAAGGAGCCAGATCATGCAGTGATTTTTTAATCCAGCAAAGAAATCTGGACTTTATTCTATGAACAATGGAAAGCCACTCACTGATGGCTCTTAAGCTGACATGGTAGTCATTAGAACTGTCGACACATATGCCGGTTGTTCTTTTAGGAACAGGGCAGCAATGAATTGCCCTCTTCCTTTTGACTTTAGATGCAGCCATGTGACTTATTTGGTCCAATGAAATGTGAGTCAAAATATTGTGTGCGTCTTTCTGTGGAAGCTCTAGGAGCCAGTGGACAATGCCATATTTATTTCCTCCTGTCAGAGTGGCTGTAAAGATGGAACAACTGATAAGGCAGAAAGGAACAGAGATTCTTAAAATTAGTGGTGAGTGATTGAAAAAAAAAAGGCATAGAAGGGGGATATTGAGACAGATCTCACTCTGCAGCAGCCGACCCTGCCTATATATATATATATATATATATATATATATATAATGGGGAAACAGAGATGCAGAGATGCAACATCATCCCCATCAGCCACCCACCACAGAAGGGGAATCTCGTGAAGGATAAGTCATTTCTTCTAGACACCCCCAACTCCTCTGGCCACACACCCCCTCCTTTATTCCAGGCTTCTTTTTTCTATTTCTGTTTCCTCCCATCAAAGCCAGATCTCGGCTGATCCCACACTGAAAGAAAGCAAAGAACTGAAGATGAAGGAAGGCGCTTGCCATACAGGTATCTGAAAGAGGAACATACCAGCCAGAAGGTGATGCAGGTGTGAAGACTCCAGACAGGAGCATGCCTACCACGTTTGAGGAAGAAGAGAGGGACAATCTTGGCTAGACTAAGTGGGTAGTATTTCCAGGACCCTGACATCTTAGTATTTTCTCAAGGAGCACAACTTCTGGGATGGTTGACCACAGAACACTCTTTGGGAAATAAGACTCTAGATTATCTCAGTTTAGAAAAGGGCTGATAAGTGGTTGAGGGACTCTTAGGGCATATTTCAGAGAGGTTCCCAGAAGCTCACCTGCCAGGATCAGGGCTCTTGGTGATTTCTGCAAAAATGGAATTACCTCCTATGGCCGGAGAGGACTGTTTTCAAACCTCCTCCTGCAGCTCTCTTCTGAAAAGCAACAGGGTTTAAGCAAGTAAGTTGCACTGAGTTGCAGGATTTTAAATCTTTTCTTGCTAAAAATAAATCTATTGTGGAAAATCCCAAAAGATGAAGCACATCCCTAACCTCAGGGGGTTGAGCCCCCTCCCTCACGTGCATGGAGCTGGGCTTCCAGCTCTTTATCATTAGCAGTAATCTGAGGTCAGAAGGGGTTGCCTGGCTGTTCTCAACTACGTGGGTTGCTTGCTGATTTCCTGGGGCCCTTGAGAGAAAAACACAAATTCTGCTTTAGAACAGTGCCTGTGTTTATTTATCGGTAACAATCCCCTCCTTAAGATCCCTGAATGCATGGTTCTCCCTGTAGCACCAACACCACCACCTCGCCCTGATCACTCACAATGTCAGCGATGCAGAGGGGCCAGGAAATTACAGTCTTGTTCACCCCCACCCAGCCTGGACCAAAGAAAAACAAAAATCTTCTCCAGCTTCATCTCTTAGAGGTAGTCTGCAGTGACAAGGGAGCACAGACTACCAGGGACCACAGGTCCTTCCACCCCTGTTCCTGCTCTCCTCCAGCTGAATGGACACTCCCCACCACACACACGCTTCGTAGGATCTGCTGCCCTGTGTCTGCTCTGTGTCTGGCTTTGTAGGAAGGGGTGGCATTGTGATCTCTCTGTGCTCCAGAGTCACACGCTGATCCCCAGGTGATCTACCGGTCACAGCAGGGACTCAGAGCTAGAGTATAGATAGGTTGGAACAACCCCAATCCCAGCACTGGAAAATGAACTCAAGGCAAATGCACTACCAACCATTTTAGCCATTTTATCTTTGTTTGTAACGTCAGTTGAGCAGCTGCTGGATGCTGAAGACCAAATTATGAATAACGCATAATCTCTGCCCACTAGGACAGGTATATACATGCAGATATGTCTTATATAGTCCAGTCATGTATCACTTACCAAGGGGAATACGTTCTCAGAGATGTGTCGTTAGGCAGTTTCATTGTTGCGTAAACATCCTAGAGTGTACATACACAATCCTAGATGGTACAGCCTACTACACACCAAGGCTACGTGGTGTAGCCTCTTACTCCTAGGAGACAAACCTATACAGCATGTTACAGTACTCAGTACTGTGGGAAGCTATAACATAATGGTATTTGTGTATATAAACATAGAAAAGGTACAGTAAAAATATGGCGTTACAATATTATAGGACCACTGTCATATATGCAGTCAGATGTTCACCAAAATTTCATTATGTGGCACATGACTGTATATGTGTATGTATGTATACATGTATGTGTACATATGTGTGTATATATATCCATGAGTGAATGACTGCTATATATACATATATGAATGACTGATAAAGTATGGTTCATGCCATGCAATACACACATGAAAAGTGAGAGGAAGGAAGAATGCCAGGTAAGGGGGTGTGCAATGGAGACAGGAAGTCAGAAAGTGCAAGGACAATAACATTTGATTGGGCCTTAAAAGATGAGTAGCCCAGGGCAGCTCAGATGGACACAGCAGGCTGTGCAAAGGCACTGGGATGTATCAATACTTGGCCATGTCACTGGACAACATGCTCCACATTTCACATAGTCAATTTCAAAGTTCCTGGGAATCAATTCATTAGCCTATGGGAATTAGCTCTAACCGCCTCAAGGAGGGTGGCTACTTATTCTATTCTTGTTCCATAAGACCTCTGTCATCACCAGTCAATCACATATACAACTGATGCCAACCATGTTCAGAGCCTGTGTCAAGCAGAGAACCTGCTAATAGGTATAATAATAATAACATCAAAAAGGATTTCTTGAACATCTACTATATGTGGGTACCAATGAAGTTCTTTATGCTTATTTTCTAACTTGTTATCCCAGTAAACCCACAGCATGATTGCTATTATTCCCATTTTACAGATGGAGGCACTGAAGCTCACAGGCACAAGAAACTCACAATGAGTTGCAGAAACAGGACACATGCTTAGAAAAATAAGCAGCATTTAATAGCAATGACTAACTTTCATTGAGCTCTTACTATGTGATAGACACGGTGCCAAGGGCTCTATATGCATTTGTTCATGAAGCTTTGCAACAGCCCTGTGGGGTCAGCACTGTTAATGCACCAATTTTACAGAGAAAGAAACGGAAACACAGAGAGATGAAGTACCCGGCCCAAAATTAAACAAGTCCAACTATAGAGCCCATAGTGTGTGCTATGCTCCATGGGGTACCAAGGCCAGGTGCTAAGGAACTTAGATGAGAGAGTGCACACTGTTGGCTTCAGCAGCGACAGTGGCTAAACTGAGCCTCCTAGGAAGGGCAGGCTTTAGGTTGGAGAAAGAAGGTAGGGCAGGCCAGGGTAAGGTGTAGACCGGTTTCACTCCAACCTGGCTGTCTCCAAGAGGCTGCTCAGGGAATATCATCCATTCTGTTTAAGAATTCACCGCATCCAGGGTTTAATTGTCAATTTTGCAGACCAGAACACCTGATTTTCTCAGTTCACCCAGAAAAGAATCATATTACAGAGGCTCTCTAATGTTAACATTTACCGTATGCAAACATGGAATGCCAGTTTATATTTCATCAGGGATTGTGTTGTTCCTGGATAGAGTAGTTCTATTTATTTGACTAGTACATCTTCTTCCCAACTCGTAATCAAAATAATAATAACAATAGTGAATATTTTATTGAGTTATTACTCTGTGGTACACACATGAAGCATTATCTGAGCAATGGAAACCAAAGAAATAGATGTAACATGTGCTGGCATCACACTAAGATGAACTGATGTGTCCGTCTTCCCAATAAGGATGATGTGGCTAAACTACCCGAAATCCAACGGCCATGATGCCCACTTCCATCCCCGTAACAGAGCTGGCCATAACATTGCAGGTCTGTTGGCCCAAACACCCTCTGCTTTGTATGGTCACTGCCTCTGTGACTCTTTTCTTTCTGCGTTATGGCTGAGCAGAGTCACTTCTGATTAACACATGCTTCCTGTAGGTGTGTTAATACATTCAATCAGGTTACTGTCAAGTTGTGCCACCAAGGGAACCATTCTGTCTCCTGAAGGTGACTTTGCATATCTCTGCTCTATACAGATCTTAACGTTTAATTCTTAGCAGACAAGACTAGTTCCCTTATCTACAGATTCATGGAAGATGCCTCACTGTAGTACCCTATACAGGCAACATCAAGAAAAAGATACCAAGCATACTAGAAAGCAAGGAGTTTTACTAGGGCTGAAAAACTGTGCAGGGAAATTAAAAATTGGAGAGATGGGTTGGACCATGGAGTGCTAAATGCCAGAATCATCACTATCAAAATCACCCTGAGTCCACTATTGTACTGGATACTGGGGCAAAGCACATACACAAAAACAGTATATCTATCTTATCTAGATACACACACACAAACACACACACACACACACGTGCACACACACACACACACACACACACACGGTTTCCTACCCTTCATGAGCTTTCATTCCAGAGCAGACATTATCACATTAGCAATAAGATCATAAGTTCATTTTTTAAATTCACGTATTCATTCAGTCATTCTACGCATATTTATTCAATGCTTTCTGTGGGAAAAGTGCCGTACTCACAAAGGCATCATCATTCTAACAGTGGCTGTGTCTCCTCTCCAAGCCTTAACATTGGATGGAACAGACTCGGAAGACGGAGGGAGAGGAAGTTCTCAGCCCCTCCCCAGACCAAGCTCCCTACCTCCACTCCAAAAATGGTACTGAAGAGGTAAGAGTATGACAGATAAGACTGTACATTATTTCCACCCCAAAGCCAAAGCCTAGTTAGGATTGAGAAAAGCTGATGAAGTTTAAATCTGATTCAGGATTGGAATTTTAAACTTGACTGTTTTTCAAATAAATTAAAGACTTTGCCTGAATGCCAAGGGGCAGAAAAGGAGCATAGTTGAAAGCAGACATTGAAAAATAAGAAATTTAAACGAAGCCCATAGACATTTACAATGTAACTTTTATAACTGACCCAAGTCTTCCCTACCCCACTCCCTCCACTGTGGTTTGATTCCCCACCGTCCCCCACCAGGACTCCTGCAAAGACCTCCTCACAGACCCATCTTCACCCACTCCTACCGTAATCCAATTCATCTTCCAGACAACAGTCAGTTTGATTTTTGAAAAACCTTCTGCTCATATGAACCCCCTATTCAAAATCTTTTACCGCACTTCTATTGCTCTGGATAAAGACAAATTTCAACAGTAGAGTTTCTGGTTAAAAGGACCGATTTGGGAACCAGATCTACTGGGTTTAACCCTGGCTTTGCCATTTATGAGTTGTTGGCTGGTAAGGTGTTGGATCTCTGAGCCTCAGTTTTCTCAGTAAAAGGGGTTTCTAGTGGAACCACCACCTCATCGGTGGTTGTGAGGATCAAGTGAGTAGGTATGTGTGATGCTCATAGGCTGGTGCCTGGCATGCAACAATCTCTGCCTGGTGTCCCTGTCGTTATTACCTTGGGGCGCTGGATAGCTGGAGCTTTGTTAACATAGACTAGAGCAGGCTGCCAGTGAGACTGGAGAGGTAGACTCACTCCTGATTCCTCATTTCCTGGCGTAGAGCCCGACAGGTAGGAGCCTGCCAGGTAGAAAGTTTTCAATAAATATTTGCTGGATGGATGGATGAATAGATGAATGAGTGAGATCAAATTCTCCTCCTGAACAAAAGCTTTTGGCCTGAGGCCTTGTGTACTGCTTGTATAGGACCATGATGCCATCTGTGCATCTCCCCTTCCTCGGCTCTAACAACTGCGTGGAAGGGGCTGTGGTAACTTAGCAACAAAAGCTTCTATAGAGACGAAACTGCAGACAATGAGAGCGGGCACCCAGGCCCACCCTACTCTTGAATGCAAGGCATATATAAACAGGAACCTGCACCTCTGCCCTGGGCCCCTGCAGGCCTTGACACTGCTGTTAAGAGCAGGCCTGGCACACATTTAGTCAGGGATAAGTGTAAGGAGTATCTTTAGTAGGCAAGCTTTGTCTTTCTAGATGTATGGAAAAGCACAGCCTGCTCAGGGAGGTCAGTGGCAGGGTGCCCTTTGGGATGTCCTGCCAGACCAGGGAGGTCTTCGGTACTCCATGCTCAGCAGTGAGAAAAAAGCTGAATGTAGGGGAATTATAGGGGCATCCTCAAAGAACTGTATTCTAGCTAAAAGTGAGGTCCAAGGCTACTGACCAGAGGGGAGCTCAGCTCCTTCACAGGCCGCAATGAGACAGACAAGATGCCCTCAGGAGGAGGATGGGAGAGGTTTGTTTGGGCATAGAAGACAGGGACAAGCAAACAAAGGCATCAGACTGAAATACGCATAAAAGGTGCTCACCCCAAAGGGCATGGCTCTGGAGGGGAGGGGGGGACACACATTGCTCCCGGCCTTGAGCTTTCCTTTGTAAGATGAGGAGATATACAAGGTGCTCCCCAAAGTCCCTCCCAGAGCTATTGGCCATAAATCCGTAACAAATTCCCTCTTACCCTCAAAAGCGATTTACTCATTTGTATTCTGTTAAATCCCAAGTTCTTTTTCCCAGCTCCATTCTTCTCCAACCAACCGAATTTCACCTGCTTGGAAGGCACAGGCATTGGCATATTCTGCCCCCACTTGTCACAACTGCCCACCTCCCTAGCCTGCAAATTCCTAAACTGCTCACCAGAGTGTGAGATGTGTTAAAAATTGATCTCCTGGCACACAGGGTGAAGATGTGAGGCTGTCAGAACTAGCAGGTGTCAGGTGTCCACAATCCAAAGGACACTAGATGGGGCTCTTTGAACCAAACACCTGAAGTCATGTGGTAGAGACGTGGGGATCGCAGAAGCTCCAGGAAGGGAATCAAACACTAAGGAGACCCCTGGTGGCGCCTCAGCCGTTGTGATGGAGACAGGAGCAATGATATGGCAAGGCACAGCTCTGGTGTGACGCACCCAGCCCAGCTAGGCATTAGTGAAAGCAGAGATACAGGGCTTGGTGCAAGGCCAAGAGCAGGCAAGGGCAAGCTGGGGTGGGGTGAGGGTGCAGGAGGAAAGTGCAATTCGGTGCCACCGCCACAGCAGCAGGGCCCAGCAGGCCTGCCTGCTCCCTTCCGGTGTTAAGAAGCCTGTGCTGGAGAAGAGACCTTCCCAGGGAAATGCCTGCCAAAAGGTGGTCACCTGTAATGAGGCAACAAATGGGGTAATTACTAAATAATTGCTGGACCTCCAAGTGTCTGGGAAGCTGAGGGTGAGAGAACTTGGCCAACACAAGGCCTCATGTCTCCCGTGAGCTGGAAGCCCAGCTGAAAATTAGACGGTGTGGATGTACTAGGGAGAGGCTGCTTTGTGAACATGCACTTCATTTTTTCTTTCCTCCTTTTTCCTTTCCCCCGCCTTCTGGCAGTGGTTCAAGGCTGTCGGAAAGTGCCCGAGGCCTGCATTTTGGCTGGGAAGCAGAGGCCTCTGTGATCTGGTGTCTTTGAAGCTCAGACCCAACCCTGCCACACCTGCACCTTCCCACGCCACCTTGCTCCACCCCACAGAGCCTAGACCTGCAGCTGAGAGCTGTGATGGAGGCAACACCTTACAACAATCCTAAGTCCAAGACCAGCACTGAGGCAGGCCCTGCAACATCTTGAGCTTTCCTTTGTAAAAAGAGGAGACACACAAGGTGATCCCCAAGGTCCCTCCCAGAGCTATTGGCCATAAATCCATGCCAATTTCCATCTCACCCCAAAAAGCGATTTACTCATTTGTATTCTAAACAAGATGCTGATTCCATTGTGTTGCCACTAGCTGGTGACTTGGGGTCCACATGCAGCTTCTTTACAAAGCCCTTTTTCTCCATTCACCTCTGAACTCCAGGGGCCTAACCCCTTGTAGCTTCCATCTTCCAGTTACAGAAATTGGACTAGTTAACCTAGAAAAAGATGCGAGTGCTTAAATATGCAACATGGAATTGTTGAAACCATCGAATAAAATGGGTTCTTTTGCTTTGGCTAAGGGCAGGGTGGAGATTTGGGTAGAATGTGAAAATGAACACAATAATTTTTTTAGTATCTTTTATACGTTGTATGTCATTTTGTTAGTTTAGGAGCATTAAAAATGTATAATGTAGAGCTTGTTCTGCTCATAAAATGATCCACTTTGGCATATTAAAATTTAAAGTATAGTTTATTCAGGCAGTAATTACACTTTTACTAATTGAATTTACTCTTAAATATTTCAAAGTTTTGTAATAAATTGAGCTACAAGATACTGAGCCTCAAGGTATTTGCATTTGATGGTATTTGACAAATAGGTAAAACCTCTAGAATAGAAGAAATCACCAGCATTAGAATAAAATGGAAAGAAGATTTTGTTTTTTGATGTATTCTAGTGCCAAGAAGGACAAGAAGCACAATATTACTCAACGTGATCATTTGCTATTTATAAAGCTCTTTACATACATTACCTTATTTGATTTTCATAATGAAAGTCTAAATAAAAGGAAAGATGTATGCACTTAAAGATAAGGAAAATGAAACTCAGAGAAACTAAGTGACTTGCTCAAGGTCACACAGCAGTGATAGAACCCAGGAGTGTCTATGAACCGAAGCTTACCATCAGAAGATTTCCTGACATGTCGTATATATATACAATGGAATATAATTCAGCCTTAAAAAGGAAGGAAATTCTAACACAGACTACAACATGGATGCACCTTGAAAACATGATGCTAAGTGAAATAAGCCAGATACAAAAGGACAAATACGGTATGTTTCTACTTATATGAGGTATCCAGACCAGGCAAATTCACAGCAGTGGTTGACAGAGGGTGGGGGAAGGAAGGATGGGAGTTTTAATGGGTACAAAGTTTCAGTTTGGGATGAAAAAATTCCAGAAATGGATAGCACTGATGGTTGCTCAGTACTTGAATATAGTTCATGCCATTGAATTCTACACTTAACAGTGATTATGTTGGCAAATGTTTAGATTATTTGGATGTAATTCTTGCCCCCAGGAATCTGTTTTATTTGCTGAGCTACTCCTTTCAGTACTTTCCACTTTTTCTAAATCTTTCATTTCTATTTACACACTTCTGAGAACCAAAACTTTGCCTTGGTTACTGTAAGATTCTCTTCTGTTCTGTACCGACCTAAACCAACTGGGTTCTTTCTGTAGGCAGTTAAAGGCAATGCTCTCATTCCCAGTTGGTATGTTACAATAAGAACAAGTTTCAGGCTGTATCCTCCCATGCATACAAATTTTTTTTTTCCAAGACGTAGTCTTGCTCTGTCACTCAGAGCTGGAGTGCAATGGCAAGATCTTGGCTCACTGCAACCACCACCTCCTGGGTTCAAGCAATTCTCCTGCCTCAGCCTCCTGAGTAGCTGAAATTACAGGTGCACGCAAGCACACTCGGCTAATTTTTGTATTTTTAGTGGAGGTGGGGTTTCACCATGTTGACCAGGCTGGTCTTGAACACCTGATCTCGTGATCCACCTGACTCAGGCTCCCAAAGTGCTGGGATTACAGGCATGAGCCACCTCACCCAGCCACAAATATTTATTAGCCAGCTGGCCCCAAACACATAGCCTAACCAGAACACTCAGTGAAAGTCTAGCCTACTGACCTTTTCAGTCTGTGCGATAGCACATTGCATGAAGATGCAGCAATATTCCAGTGGTGGGTTAGGAGTCAGACTTTAAAATTCTCTGATTAGTGGCTGTAAATTGGACTGGTTTAATATCTTAGGTCACCACTGGAAAGAGCATACATTGCCATTGAACTTGCTAAATTTATATACCTTTCCCGTGCAAGGGCAGGGAGAGCTCCTGTATCTGATACTTCTGGCCAATATATGCATCTCAAACTACTTGTTTCACCCAAGAAAATTATTTCTAACATCCATTATGCTAATTAGCAAAGCTCTGGTGTTGATAGGATATAAAAATAGCTGGAGGTCTTGCAGGAGCTGCGGAGGGAATGTATCTTCTGCTTGGAGTCTTTCAAATGTTAACTAACCACCCCTGAAGTATGTATTCCTGATTAGAATTCTTCATGTGTTAACTAATCACCCCCTAGAATTTGGATCAAAAGGATATCTCACAGTTAGGGTTGCCAGATAAAATATATCTAGTATTTGGGACATACTAAGATATTCCTTGGTATTTACCTGAAACTCATATTTAACTGTGTTCTGTATTTTATTTGCTAAATTTGTCAAGTCTACTCACAGTCTATACTGTATTGAGGTATTTTTAAATGAACTACAGACAATATAACAAATACCTCTGGAGTGACAAAAATAATATTTTTAATGGAGATGTCTTTTAGTACAATTTCTTTTTTATCATTTATTTCTTCTTACGCTTTTATTTTAAGTTCAGGGGTACATGTGCAGGATGTGCAGGTTTGTTACATAGGTAAACGTGTATCATGGGGGTTTGTTGTATAGACTAGATGAAAATAATATTTTAAGTTATTGTTTCCCTGATTTGACTGTGACCATTTCCAAGCATGACTTTTCTCCTGCTGCAGATTTTGACAGTTCTGAGCAAGTGTAACAATAAGCTAGTTGTTTTAACATCCACAGAAATGAATAGATGCTCCTGCCACAATCTATGGTCCATCACTCCCAAAGCTTAGACGCCTACCCACTGACATCAAAATCAGAATTCAGCAAGAGCAGACCCACAAGCAGAGCAAGAAGTTTCTGAACCTCTGTGTGTGTGTGTGTGAGAGAGAGAGAGAGAGAGAAAAAGAGAGAGAGAGAGAGAAAGAGAGAGAGAGAGAGAGAAGTGGTATTGCCCCCGGATGTGGAAACGTGCTTTACTCTTTGCGAGAATAATACTGTACCGCTTGTTCCTTGTGGACAGGAATTACAATGATCTGATATTCTAGGTAGTTTCACATTAAAGTCTTTTCCTTGCATAGAGGGATTTAGAATTCGCTAGTGGAGGGTGGGGAGAGAGAGGAATAATAAAGACAGGATAATAGTACCTTATATGAAGGATTTTCGTCATCATCCTAAAATAAAATAAAATTTATTTTCCGGAATTTTTCTAATTTTAATTCTTAACATTGTTAAGAGAGGAAATTCTCAGGGCTAAAATAAAATAACATTACCCTCCCTCCATTCCCATCCCTAAGTATTTGAGGAAGGGGAAAAACAGGAGGGAAACCTTTTCTTTTCTATCCAATTGGGGATTAAAGGGATCCTCCCAAATGTCCCAGAGAAGGTGAATAGTTAAAAAAAAAATTAAATAAGAAAATAAAAAGGCGGTGTCCAGGACCCACCCCTGTACCCCAGAGCCTCCCGGGAAAGGTCACCAAGCAGGTCAGATCCCCTGCAGCGGGCCCAGGGAGGCCGGGCTCCTGCCGCCTCACTCCCTGGGTTGCGGTTTAATAAAGCTTAATAAAAGGTGTGATTACCATGGCAACCTCAGAAACACTTTCAAATAGATGGCCAATTATTATTCACTCATTTACTGTTTATTGTAGTGATGCCAATCACAATGAACTCCAGGGGTGCATTAATGGAGACGTGATCTGGGCCTGGGGCCCTTGGGGAATGGCATTGTAGTGCTTCATTCATTAGCATAGTGCGTTCAAGGTGGGTGGGCACACAGTTTCTCCCTTTGGTGCCTTGCCACCCAAGCACAGCCAGAGAGAAAAGTACACACACACACACACACACACATACACACACACATACACACACACATACACATACACACATACACACACACACATACACACACATACACATACACACACACCTACACATACACACACATACACATACACACACACATACACACACATACACATACACACACACACATACACACACATACATATACACACACACACATACACATACACACACACACACACACACACACACACATGGTACCCCCAGTATACACCCAGGTCCCCAGACAGGCAGAAGGACAGAAACATATGCTCAGCCCTGGTGGGAGTTTTAATATTTCTCACCCTTCCCGGTGGACCCTTTCTCCACTTCAAATTCGATAAACAAATACACTGCCTCCTTAAAACTAGGCCCAGCTCTCAGGGGAAGATGTACCAAGCCTGTTTCCTCTTCTGGAAGGCCTTTGAGGTAGGCACTTTAGAAGACTGGAGGGAAGAATATAGTGAGTGAGTGTTTATTCTTTTATTAAAACTCTCAACCCCACTCCCAGCCCTGCCTTTGCTGTTCCTCAAGACCTGGCAACCTAAACATGCATTCTCTTCATCTCAGAGAGGAGAGGTGCAGGCAGGATGGTTTGTTGAGATGTTCCTGTGTGTTTTAATTCTAAAGTGATTTCCTCTCCCTCTTCAAGAAGGTAGCTGGTCATTTGCTGAACCAGAAATGATGGAAAGACAGCTTCCACCCTTGGTTTCTTGGATGGATTCTACCAGGCCTTCCCAGAGAAGCAGAGGAATGGGGACTTTACAAGGTGTGATGGGGATGGGAGTTTGAGAAGTGGAGGGCTTTGAAGGGATTGGCTCATGGCTCTATCTTAGCAGCCTCAGCAGGATTCCTTTCCCATCTCCAAGTCCGATGCAAAAGCAACAGAACCATCCACCCGCTAGGTTCTGCAGGAATGGGAAATGATTATATCATTGGGAACCAGTGAGGACCCAGGATCAAAGGATTCCTCCAGTGCTGACTCTGTGCACAACCTGGCCCAAGGGAAGGGGGCGGGTTGGAAAGCATCCCTGACACCCTGGTGGGATGGAAACTCAACGCCAGATTTCATTTATTTTAATCAAGTAGCATAACATTTCCTGTGTACCAGAATGCATGGTAAAATCCAGACCAACTACTCAGACCAGCAGCTCCAGCTGCCAGGCAGACCCCACCCCAATGTAGCCTGTTCTACCAAAAGCAGCTAATTCTTGCCTTACCCAGCTCATTCTGGGGTCCTGAGGCTCCAGGACCCCACCCTGATTCCTGTAGCAACTCCCTCACTGGTGCCAGTCAGGCCCAGTGACAGTCGGGGGATGGGAAGGCATGAAAGTGATTCACTTGCTTTTGCTTGTCTCTGCCTCTGCCCATGCTCAGGATGTGGGGGCAGTGTTAAAGAAAAGATTATCCTGACACTTGTTAAAATGGTTAAGGAAGATTTTCTGCAGAACTGTCACAATAGGCAGCATGACTATTGCAATAGGGGAGAAAGATTGGGCTTGGCTCTGAATACAGCAAGGACAGGTAGGGATTGATAGCCAGTGAGCAGAATGTGCAGGTCGGTGGACCAAGAGAGGCGAATTCTTGCTAAGTCAACTTAATGAGATTCTTACTGAAGCCAGACAGAGTAAGGTGCTCAGGTATCAAGGGTGGAAGGATTCCTCCTAAACTAGCTTTCTGGGACTTTTACTAATAATAGACTGCAGAGACAGACAAGGAAGACCAAGGCTGAAGACCAGTAGAGAAGAAGGCTCAGAGGAGCCAGACTCAAGTTTGGTCAACGGGTGAATCTTCATCGGTAGTCACTGGAAATGGGCTCTAGGGAAGGAAGAGCCAAACAAGAAATTGGTCTGGGAGGGGTTTGTCTTTGTTTTCTGGCAAAATCAGACAGCACTCAATGGGCAGCCAACCAGGAAAAAGTGTGGTTATCAAGCAGAGCTCAGTGAAGCCTGGGTAAGGCTATCAGGGAACTGCTTCCCTGCACTGTGTTTAGGCTAGCTGCAGGGACCCTTGCAGCCAGCACTTTAAAAAGTCAAATCATTTCGGATATCCAAGAGATTATTCTGCCCTAGGCCTTTTCTTAGTAGCTAAATTCTGGCCAGGAAGGAATTCAAATCCTGCCTTTACTAGTTTTGCTCTCTGTTGACCGTGAACACAGACACAAGGTGTCTGTACACAACCCCTTAGGAGCTCAGTTTCTTCTTCAGGAAGGTGAGGATGGTCGTGTCTCCCCCCTCATTCACTGTAATGATGTTTATAAAGCCCAGGAGAAATGCTCTATCAATGTGAGCTCCCCTGCCTCATTCAATCTGGGAGGACCAGTTGAGACAAAGGCTCTTCTCCCCATCTCAGAGTCCCAGAGAGAGACCTATAGCTCTTCTTGAGGCACAACGCCCTGTTCTCTGAATGATGTTCTTCCTCCTGACTTACATCCCACCTGCGGATGATGCTTATTCTATCTGGGCAATTCCTGCCTTACTGGAATTCCTGGGAGCTTAGTCTACCTTCTCCAGCTTTTTCTTTTAATGGTGGTGAGATGCTAGAAGGGGTAGCACTAGGGTCTGAATGTTAGTGCCACCTTCAAATTCATATGTTGAATCCCAGCTCCCAAGGTGGCAGTATTGGGAGGAGGTGGTTGGGTTATCTTAACCCCAAGGTGGCAGTATTAGGAGGTGGGGGGTTGGGAAGGTGATTAGGTCATCAAGGTGGAGTCTTCATGAATGGGATGAGTGGTTTCCTAAACAGGACCCAGAACGCTGGCTTGGCCCCACCGTGTGAGGACAAAACAAGAAGATGCTCTCTACGGACCGGGAACCAGTCCCTCACCAGACACCAAATCTGCCAGCGCCTTTATCTTGGACTTCCCAGTCTCCAGAACTGTAAGAAATAAACATCTGTTTATAAGCCAGCCAGTTGTTTATAAGCCACCCAGTCTGTGGCGTTTTGTTATAGCAGCTCAAACTGGTGCAAACAGAGTGGGAGTGGCAGGGCAGCAGGGACCTTAGGAAGCCAGAAACCTGCCTGTGATCCCAGAGTGAGGCGGAGGTGGAGCCAAGAGATTGGTATGACTCTTGACTCTCAGTCCAAAGATCCTGAAGGCATGAGACCCAAGAGAGGTTTTGAGGGGGAGGAGGGGGGCAGGGGTCCCACAAAGAACAGTTCTCAGAAAGCAAACCCAGGTGAGGAGTATGTAGGAGGTCATCTCTGGCAGTTTGGCCTGACTTTCACCAATAGCTCTAACTTTAATTCAGCTCAACAAATACTTCTAGAACGTTATTTTGCCATGCACTGACTGTACAAGACGTTAGGAATACAAAGATAAATAAGACTCATTCTCTGCCTCAAGAAATTTGCAGCCTAAGGAGAAATCAGGAATGCAAACAAATAAATTCTAATACTCTGTAGGATGGGTGCTGGAACGGCTGGCTGAAGCTGGTGCTGTGGGACCACAGGATGGGACTGTGAGGTCTGCTTGGAGGGTCAGGGGAGGCTTCACAGAGGAGGCGAAAGTTCATCTCCTCATTCAGAGAATGAAGTAAAAACTGTGCAGGGCACAGAGCTGTAGAAACCCATGGCCTGCTTGGAGAGGCAAGTGTCAGAAGATGAGCTGGAGAGATAAGAGAAGGAAGCATGAGAAGGTCTTTGAAGAGCCACCCAGGATGTTGGAATTTTAGAAAGGCCATTTTGATGGTGGCTTGGAGGATGGCTTGGGTGGGGAAGGGTGGGGACGCCCCTGCAGTAGCACTAGAAAGAGGCAAAGCCAGTGTGGAGAAGTAGAGCTAAACCTTCCCAGCCAGGCGACCTGGGCTTCAATTCCAGTTCCCACTGTGTGATGTTGGGCGAAATCTTCAGCCTCACCGATCCCCAGGCCCCCGTGTGTAAAATGAGGATGCTAGAGAATGCACCTTTGTGATTCTGGTGAGGATTAAACACAGATAATTTTATCAGCTGCCTGACACTGGGGTCCCAGCTCACATTGCAGGCACTCAATCAGCAAAGGGTCACCCTAAGGCCAAATCGCAGGAGGGATGTGCTTGAAGTGAAGCACATAGAATAGCATCTAGCACATAGTGGGCACTCAAATCGTATTTGTAGTCTAGCAAATTGAATCTAGGAGAAGGGGGAAAAGGAGTCTAAGATGATTCAGAAAGTTCTAGAATGATCTCTGGATGATGCTTTGACAGCCATGGGGAGGTGCACACTCTGGGAGGTGGGGATGTAGCTGCCTTGGGACCTTACTCCTCTGGCTCCCACCTTCTACCACCCATTCTCCCTGGGTCCTGCAGGTGACTTCATCCCTGACACCACAACCAGACGACTTTCTCCCTGGGGAACATGCTGCTTCTAGCTATATTTAGTTCTCTATCCCATTTTTTAAAGGAAAGAAAACTAGATATTCCTACAGATGTGATCCTGCAGCTTTCCATGGGTGGGCAGCCATTCTGATATCTGGTGAAAAGGGATAGAAACAGGAGTCACGCTCAAGAGCAGAAAGGGAGAGAATCTATACTCGTCGGGTACCTTCCACGTGCTAGGCTCACAGCATTATTTTATATAATCCTCACAATCAGCTTGTGGGTTTGAAATTATTACTATCGGCCACATTTCACTGAAGGGGAAAATGAGGCCCAGAAAAGTTAAGGAACTATGGTAAGGTCACACAGCTAGTGAGTAGGGAAAACAGGGTCTAACCATATCTACCAGGCTTCAAAATTCTTGCTTTTTTCCACTACCCCTTTCTAAACAGCCAGGGACTAAGATAGTAAAAGGAGAGGATAGTAACACAGACACTCAATGAAAGTGTCAGAGTATGAAAGAATGAAGAGCGGGTGGGCTGAGGGCACCTTCCTGGTGGGTCCCACCTTCCAGCCTTGAATGGGGCAGCACCTCCGAGCTAAAGCTGATGCACTCTCTCCTTGGATGGCAGTCACAGGCCCAGGCCCTGCACTGGACAACTGCCTGGGCCACTCACTGCCCTCTCCTCTTGGATCTCTCCCTCCACCCTCCTCTCTGCCCCAGAGCCATAGGAAGCTGGCCCTCTTCACAGAGGCTCTCCTTGCTTCCAGCTGCTCACTAGAGTCCTAGTGGGGCTGAGGCCAGCATGCCGGGGACTAATCCCCAAAGACAAACAGACTGGACTGGTTAACCCAGACCTCCTCATGCACATATTTAAACATCTGAACAAGCTCCTAGAACCTCAGAGGCTCAATTAGACCCAGTGAGACCCGGTTAAAGAGGCCCCTCCTCTGTGAGGCCCTCCCTGACTGCACCATCTGAACAATGATTGTCATTTTTATTGAGGACTAACTATGTACCAGACAGTATGCAAAGCGTGTGACACATTTCCTCACTGGATACTCACCGCAATCAAGGTAGGTATTACTGATCCCATTTTAGAGATAGGGTGACTGAGGTTTAGACAGGTTAAATAATTTGCCCAAAAGCCCACAGCTAGGAAGGGAGGCAGTGACAACATCTGAACCCAGGCCTGCCTGACTCCAAAGCGTGTATTCTTGTACCTTATGGTATGCTCTGTCTTACAAATACCTCCATGTCCCCCATAGTGTCTAGCCATACGGCAGGTATTCAACAATGTCCAATGAGCAACTAGCTGGCTAATAGGGCATGAAGATGCCGGAGCAGCACCCCTCACAGGAAGGGTGATTGGGTCCCACTAAGGAGGACATCCTGCGTGGACAGATCTGGGGAGTCCTGCCCTGCCCTGCCCTTATCTCATTCCCTGCTGAGGATGTGAAGAGGAAGGGCAGGCCCTGGAAACAGAACCAGGTGATACCTTTGTTCTGTATCTCCATGGGCTCTCTCCAAATGTCATCTGAAGCAAGTCACTTTGACTCTCTAGCCTTACTTTATTCATCTCACAAATGGAAATGACAATCCTCTGCATAAGTCATAGGGCTTCCTGGGACTTAATGGGATCATGGATATGAAATGCTTTATAAACTGTAAAGCACCACACAAATGTGAGGCTTTGTGCTTAATTACAGGTGAGCATGCACATGCTCACACAGCCACATCTATAGGCGCCCATGGATTCATTCACACTCACAGGCTCTTACTCCAAAGACAAATTAGCATCACGATGTAGCCCCCTTGAAGTCCCATGCTGGGACCTCCCTGCGCCCTCCCTCCTCCCTTTGCCATTACCCACTTAGACTGAGTGGGTTCGGGAAGATTGAGGAGGGGCTGAAGAGTTTCAAGGAGAAGCAGGTGGGTCTGGAACACAGACTGCTCTACCCACACCTGCCGCTCTCTTTGCCGTTTGCATTTCTTTGCATTTCCTTGACACACAGGCACCTGGGAACCACAGCAGTAGGCTGCCCCCTTGGAGAGTGCTCCGCAGAGCAGGACTAACTCTACCTGGGAGGTTCAAACTCAGCAGCTTCTTTTGGGTGCCTACAATACATTCATTCATTCTCCCATTCAACAAGATGTATTGAGCACCTACTATATAGGCACAGAACTGCATTTCCTGCTGAGAATCCAAAGACAAGGTAGTCAGTTCCTGTCTTTGAAGCTCACAAGTGCAGACACAGGAGCCGAGGCAATGTGGGGTGGAACAGCCGGCATGTC
The DNA here is from genome assembly GCA_963573385.1 of Cacajao melanocephalus. Lineage (NCBI taxonomy): Eukaryota > Metazoa > Chordata > Mammalia > Primates > Pitheciidae > Cacajao > Cacajao melanocephalus. The sequence goes on from CAUYLG010018486.1 coordinate 97,137, forward strand.
CCGAATGGCAAGAGGCTCCATAGGCTATGGAGTAGATGGGCTAAGCACAGCCAGATGACGTGAGACTGAAGATGTCAAACTCAGGGCCCCAATCCTAAAAAGCCTTCATGCTGCACCCATGAGATTGGACTTTTATCCTTTGAGCCACTGAAGGAGATTGGGGAAGAGAGTGGCAGGAGCTAAGTGGATTTTCTCTCCTTTTTTATATAACTTTTCACCTATTACTATATTCCTCTCCAAAATTGATAGCAGTTACATAAATGTACTAAAGCCAGTGAAATAATATAAAGTTTTATAAAGAAAACTTTTATAATTTCTCCCACCCCACTTCTAATTGCCCCAGTATCCTCTATACCAGTGGTTCTCAAAGTGCGTTCCCTGGAAGAGCAGCGTCAGCATCCTCCTGGAACTTGTTAGAAAGGCAAGTTCTTGTGTCTCTCTCCAGACTATTAAATAAGAAACCTTGGGGTGTGCCCAGCGATCTGCTGCTGTCCTTCAGGTGATTCTGATGCCTATGAAAGCTTCATAACTGCTATCCCAGACCACCACAGGTACCCAATCATTTCTCAGGCAAATATGGGCATGTAGACATATATGCCATTTTTAAACTAGTAGCTTCTAAGAAAAAGGCATCATACCCTTTATTAAGCAATCTGCTTATCTCATGTCATGATACTGCTTCTAGTCAATAGACACAGAAATAACTCATTTTTTAAATATATGTATAATTTCCCCATGTACAGTTGTTGTAACATTTATTCAAACATTTACTGTTGGATATCAAGGTTATTTACAATTATGTCAACACCTAAAATAATGCTACAATAACTCACATAACTCATGTAGTCTTAGATACTGGTGCTTTTATTTCCATAGGATAGACTGCCCCCAAAAGAGTAGGACTGCTGAATCAAAGATTATGGTGTTTTTAATTTTAGTAGATTGCCATCTTACTTTCCCCTAACATTGTAGGAATATACGGTCGCATCAGCAAAACAAGATGCCTGTTTTATCACATCCTCACCAACTCTTGATCTTGCAGCTCTTCGCATCCACATTTTAGAAAGATCACTAGAGCAATTCAGTGAAAAACAGATGTGATCCAATGGGGGAGAAGTACCACTGGAGGCCAAGAGACCAGTTAGAGGGCTATTGGATAAGCCTAGGTGAGCAATGATGAAGGCCTGGATTAAGAGAGTAGCCGAGGGGATGGAGAGGAGGAGTCAGATCACTTTTGCTAATTGATTCGTTTCATCTACCTAATAATCTGCTTTACAGATGAGGAACCAGGAGAGTTTGTTGTGGAGATCTTGTGACTTGCCTACATGTCCTAGGATTGCTGATCATTTTCTAACCCATCTAAGGGAATCCATCCTACTCCAACACCCCTGAGTAGCACATGACTCTGCTCTTCCAGCCACAGACAATTGATGAGGGGCGGGCATGGGACCTAAGAGTAACTGACCCATAGAGAGGCTAGTGACCTATGCTTTTGGGGGCCAAGGAGGAAGATCAGGTTGTTTCTGGGTTTTGAGCAAAAACATTTAGAGGAAAATTGCCATTAGTGGTTGTATTCGTCTGTTCTCACATTGCTAATAAAGACATACCCAAGACTATATAATTATAGTACTGTAATGATAAAGGAAAGAGGTTTAATGGACCCACAGTTCCACATGGCTGGGGAGGCCTCACAATGGTGGTGGAAGGCAGGGAGGAACAAGTCACATCTTACATGGTGGCAGGCAAGAGTGAGCTTGGGCAGGGGAACTCCCATTTATAAAACCATCAGATCTCATGAGACTTACTCACTACCACGAGAACAGTGTGGAGAAACCGCCCTTGATTTGATTATCTCCAGGTGGCCCTACCCTTGAAACATGGGGATTATTATACAACTCAAGGTGAGATTCGGGTCAGGACACAGCCAAGCCATATCAGTGGTAGTGGATGGTAAAACAGAAAGTTTGTGCAAAGATAGGGCTAAGGATGATGTGGTCACAAGTAAGGTGAAATTATTAGGTGAGTAGAAACGATAAGTAAGCAATGTAAGCTGACAGAATGGAGAGAGAACAGAGCAGACACACAGAAGAAGGCCAAAACGCTGAGAGAGAGAAAACCCAGGCTGCCCAGGGGAGGCAGAGAAGCCATTCTGAGGGGCTGCTGTGAAGCCAGGCTCACCTTCACTTGTCTCCCACAAAGGCTCGAAGCGCCACAGCCCCGCACACCAATGAGACTCCACGTCCTTGACAGCCCCTCCCCTCCCCCCATGCACACCGGGACATCCTTTTAGGGATCTCTGCTCGTTACAACCAACAGCTGTGGTAAGAACAACAGGGCTACAGAGTTCATGAGTATTAGAGTTCAGATTTACCAAATCCAAAGTTCTTTTGACTCAAGTTACCCAAAGAAAAAAATATCACCTTGGTATATCATTTACAAAGTGCTTTTTTTCTATATTATTTATTTTAATCTTTTCCTCACGAGGAAACAGAAAGTCAGAAAAATTAAATAATTTCTGTAAGAGAACATGGTTAATAAATGGGGTGGGGGGGAGATACTTGAATCCTGGTCATCTGATTCCAGACCCTGCCTGTGTTCCACTCCACCATATGAGATGGGACCAGGGTCACAGGCCTGCTGCTCTCCTCTCCTCCACTCCACTCCCCACCTGTGTCCCCTTTATCCCATGGCTGTGGTTCAAAGACCCCCTGCTCTGTGCTTCTGGTGGGGGATGAGAGTTCCAGTTCACATGAGATTTTTTTTTTTTGAGATGGAGTCTTGCTCTGTCACCTAGGTGGAAGTGCAGTGGCACAATCTCTGCTCACTGCAACCTTTGCCTCCCAGGTTCAAGCGATTCTCCTGCCTCAGCCTCCTGAGTAACTGGGACTACAGGTGCAGGCCACCACACCGGGTGAATTTTTTGTTTTTAGTAGAGATAGGGTTTCACCATGTTGGCCAAGCTGCTTTCGAACTCCTGACCTCAAGCGATCCACCCACCTCAGCCTCTCAAAGTGATGGGATTATAAGCGTGAGCCGCTGTGCCCAGCTCTGGTTCATATAAGATCTTGACAGATCCAAATGTCCAACTCACAACCCATACCTGGAGCCTGCATGTACTCTGAGGGGGTCAGAGAGGCACCCCCATGACTCGAGGGGGTCCCCGCTAAGTGTGTGACTCAGTGACTAAAATCTCCATACCTTTCTGTTAAGGCTTTTTCTCAATTATATCTCTGTAAAAACACACCTATTTTCACTTTGGAGTGAGTCATTAGCTTCCACTGAGACAGGAGCATGAATAGGTTTAAAAACTAAAAATAACTAACATTTATTGAAAGTTTATTATGCTTCAGGCATTGTGCTAAGTTCTTTACATAAATTCATTTAAAGCTCCCAATAACCTTATGAGGTAAGTATTATTATCCTCACTTCTCAGATAAGGAAACTGAAGCTAAGAGAGGTTAATTAACTTGCTCAAGATACAGGGCTCATATGCAGTGGAACCCAGATTGGAACCTAGGCATTGCACCTTCCCTAAGCCTGTCAGATTAGCGGGATCTTCTTACAGTGTGGGCCCTAAGGAAATGGATCACGAGAGAGAAAAGTCTGTGGATGAACAGTGAGGGGTGGGGGTGGGAGACACCCACAGTGTCTGGATCTCCTCAGGAGATAAGACATGGGCCAGGGCATTAGGGGGTCCTAAGCATCTGCCAAGGGCACTGGGTGACCAACTTGGAGGGGCAGAGCAGAAAGAGGTATAAGATTCTACAAGGAGGAGAAAGAGAGGAAGAAATGGGTCCGCGGAGGCAGAAACAACCCCTCTCCACACGCAATTGGCTGGGGGCCAACTGCCATCCCTCTCAGCTGTCTGTCACTCTAAGGCTGCATCAGGACTGGTCTAAAAGACAATCAGACACCACAGCCCCAGCAAAGCCCAGGGGCAAAACATCCCACCTGGCCCCCACCAACCAGCCCCTTCCCAGGGAAACACAGCTGTAAGACATCTGGTCTTCCTTCCCTTGGACTTTGCCAGCATGGCACTGCCTCCTGGCTTGGGGATCAGGAGACCCTGGCTCTTGACTGTAATCTACCACCTATTTGACCATATAGCCCTGTGGAAGTGAGTTTTGCTCTCTGGTCTTGAGATGCCCCTTCTGGAAAATGAATGCATTTAATGATGCTGTGATAATAGTTCATCCAGTTTCAAATGCCCTGAAGAGGGAGAAGATCCTTGGCTCCGGAGCCAGGAGGACCTGGGTTCAAGTCCAACTTTGTCACTCACAAAGTGCATAACTTTGGGTGAGTTACAGACTGGCTTAGCACCTCACTTTCCTCTACTGTGCAATGGGATAAGCTGATCTGCCTGTACCCTAGGCTTGCTTAGAGTGATGAGAACGTGCTATGAAAACACTGTGAGATCAGTAAAGTTCTCTAGACACACAACCTGGACTCAGCATGTGATTTCCTCCTCCCCTAGCCTCGCCTGAAGTCATATCTTCCAGGATCTTATACCCCAGCTCCAAAGGGGGGCAGAATCCAGAGGATAGGATGGAGCCAGTGTCACCCTGTCCCAGGCTGAGGTCCATTCAGAACTTCACCCAAGGCAGGTGTACTCCTAACACAAGAGGTAGCTGTCCTTTGCCACAATTCCCAGAGGACCCTTCCCTTCCCCTCATTCCAGTGTCACCTCTGAAAGTCAAATCTGGTCCGTGGGCTGTAGTCACCTCCAAGTTGAACTCGAGGCCATGTGTGTTTGCGACAGGAGGTGCCCAGCCCCATCGGTTCTGGAAAACAGAAAGAGCTCACTGCACAACCATCTCACAGTCCATTTTTCAAAGTTTGACGTAAATTTGCAGCCTTAGATTGGTTTTTGTTTCTCCGTACTTTGTTTTCTTTTTAGTGATGAATGGTTATTGTCAAGCTGGCTTAGAAGAAGCGATAGGCAGAAGGTGGGGGCTGGGGTGGAGATAGCACAGTGGTGGGTTTCACGGTTGGGTTATTGTTTACACTTCTTTTTTAGGGAAGAAAATGGAGTGGGAGGTACCTGAGGTCACAGCTGGGTCACATGAGATGGATACCAGGGTCATGTTGTAGCTGTCTTTCCCCTTCTTCCAGGCCGGGAGACGCTGAGACCTCTGCCCCTTTCTGTCCCTACAAGTACATGCTGGTCTGGGAGACAGGCGGCATGTCACCGTTGTGGTGGCTGATGCTGTCAACTGCAGATAAATACAACCAAAACAGACCCAGAAAATTATTTCTTCTTAATGGAAAAATTATCAGGCCCTGAGCAGCCTGATCTAAGGGCTTTTAGAAGTGCACAGAGAAATACACTTGGGCCTTCTCTCAGCCCTCTCCTCCCTACTTCCCCTCTGGGGAGGGCTCTGCAGACACCTCCTTCTCCCAGACTTCTCTGCTAGGGCAGGGCATGCACCACGGCTTGAAGACAACAGCATCTCAAAGATCTTGGATTAGGATCATGAAGACAGGCTTTCTTAGAGTCTTCAGAGGTGTGAGTTTAAAAGGACATTGGAAATCTTCCTGTCCATCTCTCTCATGTCCCAGATAATTAAATTGAGGACCAGAGAGAAGTGACTTGCCAAAGACCACTTAGCAGCTGGACAAAAAATGAGAGTGTTTTTATTCCCAGTTCCCTTTTCATTATCTAAAACAGCCTGGCCAATCCTAGAAGCGCTATGAAGGCTCTGACACCACTCAATCCAACAAACAGAGGCCTACAGGGGCCCAGGACATTTGCTTTTAGGCAGGTAGTTGTCTTATTAGAGATGGTATGTGGGGTACATTACATGATTTTTCCACAGTTCTTCCTTCCTTCTTACCCTGCCATAGCTCCCAGTATGTAGAGGGAACATCTCCACCCTATTGACTCTGGGCTTGTCACTTGCTTTGATTAATGCAGTGTAAGTGGATGCACCATAAGCAGAAGCTTCAATATGCTTGTGTGGCTTGGCTGGGTGGTATGTGCTTCTGAAGTCTGTTATGAGCCTCCTGACCTCAGCATCAGCAGCACATGGAGCAGATTTGAGCACAATTCCCAACCTAAAGCAGACCGGCCACCCCAGTCAACACACAGAAATTTGTGAATGAGAAATATAAATGCTTGTTGTTGTAAGCCTTAGTTTTGCAGCAGTGTTGAAACGAAATATAATACAATACTCCAACCCTCCCCCTTGAGGCAGGGTCTGCCTCGATTTCTTCTTCTAGGTCGTTGGGATCTCCTTGGGGTTACGGAAGAAGAGGAAAGAAGGATCAAGAGATATTGGTAGGACTAGAAGTGGCCTTAACCTGGAGGAACCTTCACATGCCTTCACTATAGGGCCTGAATGTGGTCCAGGTCTACCTGCTGCTTTTTCTCCTAGGTGTCCACATGACAGGATGCTTATTATATTAGTCACAACAGGCTGACTTCTGTCTCAAACAATCCCAAAATTTTAATGGCTTGACACAGTACCTGTTTATTTCTCAATCATGTCATAATGCAATATGGCAGTGGGATTGGGAGGAAAGGCTGTGCTCCACACAATCATTCAGAGCCTGAGGCCCTATCTATCTAATGTCTTTGTCATCCTTTAGATCCTCCACTAGATCCACGCCATCCAGCCAGGTATTGAGCAAAAAGAGATAACCTAGAAGACCTCTTAGGGGATTTGGGCATGCATCCCTTTCACCCATATTGGCCAAAACTCAGCCAAATGGCCCGATGTATTGGAAAGGGAAGAGTGCAGTGCATGTAGTCTGTGGGACTAGACTAAGAGGAGAAACACTGGTATTGGTGAGCAACCAATCTTTGCCACATAGATAGTGTATTTCTATCTATGGCCGCATGTAATTCTATCCATGGTTTCTTTAACCACTCTCTCTTCTCTGCCCAGGGCATATTACACTATAAATATTCCCTGTGGCTTGCTTCTTATGGGCTCATGGAACTCCTCTAGTTTTCTCCTTCAATTAAAATTGCCTCTCTTCTAGTCTTTTCAGTTTCCACTGTCTGAAATCCAAATTCCTCCTCTGTGCCTAGACTCTTCAAAGCAACCTGTCATACAGCCTGCCTGGCTCTGGTCTAGTTTCCCCCTGGGGAGATTTCTTATTGGATCCACCCAATTTCGCCTTCTTCTCCAGGCACTATAGTCACTCCTAATCTTGACTAGCCTTCTGAGATACCATACTCTGGCCATGTCAAGGAGAAAAACTTGCATTTTATCAGAAAATTGAGAGCTGTTTTGAATTCTTGATCAGGGGAATGAAAGTAGGGTTTTAAGAAGTCATTTAGCTGAATGAACTAGAATGGACTGGAAGGGATTGAGACTGGAGAGAGAGAGAGAACAATGTCATAATCCGGGAGACAGATGTTAAGGGCCTGAATTCAAACTAAGGTTATAGACTGGAGAGAAACGAGGCATTCAAGAGCTGATTGTGAAGGCAGAACCTATGGTTAGAGGTACATTTTGGCTTGGGGGATGCAGGGGGTGGGGAGGCAGGACCACATCCCAGGTTTCCAGCCCTGGGCTGGATGTGCACTTCCAGCATTTCTAATTGCCTCAGCCCATCTGCTGGCCCCCCTCAACTCAGCTCCACCAAGTAGCAAGACTGCCCAGCCCTTCCAATCTACTTGGAAGGAATGTGGAGTTACATTTAATTAAAAGTATCTACACAGAAACGAGATTAATTAAGTCTCTTTTACCCAGGAGCCCTCTCTTTGTGTTCACTTAAATGAGGTTTTAAATGTTGTCTCAATGTTATATCTGGGCAAGATTTCTCCAGACAACACTTCATGTGGTTCCGAGGCTCCCGCTTAGCTGCCTGGAAATTATTTAGTGATGAGAACAATCCAAGGACAGTCTTCTCCCCCTCAGCCAGCGGAGCTCAGGCAGGTGGGGGACCTCAGGCCATGGAGAGTGGAATTCTGTAATGAAATGGAGGGAAGTTCTTTCAGACAAGAGCTGCCTCCCAAGACCACTTCTCAATGCAGAACAGGTGGTCTGGGATGGTCTCTTGAGTCATGTTTCTGGAGCACTCACCTGATCAAAGTTGTTCTGAACACAAACATGGCCTCCTGTAGTCAAGTGGTGGAGGCAGCACCACCTACAGGCAAGATTCCTCTTGCAGTCAGCATTTTGCTTGGACAGCCCAGTGCTGACATTCGGAAAGAGGCTCAGAGAGTGGGAAGCACCCCAACCACCTTCATCATCCCTTAGGCTCCTGACCTTCACCCTAGGATCTCTTCTTAAAACTAGTTTTCCAGAAAAGTTCATGCAGCTGGGTCATTTTCAGAAGATTCCAGTGGGATGCATTGTGGAGATTTACCATTATGTAAGCCAAGTGTCAGAACCCATGGCAATGCTAACTGGGAGGGGTGGAGACAGAGCAGGCCCAGCTGCCATCATTACCTTACACCTCAAGACGTCTTAGCTAATGACCAGTCCTAAGGCCAAAAGAAGCATGGCAGCCCCCAAGCCTTGAATTCATCCTTGAACTTTTTCAGCCTAATTATGACAGAAGTCTGTATATGCCCTTCCATTCCTGCCTTTGATGGTTAATTTTATGTATCTACTTGATTGGGCTAAGGAATGCCCCAATAGCTGGTAAAACACTATTTCTGGATGTGGCTATGAGGGTATTTCTGAAAGTCATTAGCATTTGAATCAGTAGACTGAGTAAGATTGCCCTCACCAATGTGAGTGGGTATCATCCAATTGGTTGAGGGTGTGGACTGAACACAGAGGCAGAGGAAGGGCTAATTCGCTCTCCCTGCTTGAGTGGGGACAGCCACCCTCTCCTGCCCTTGAACAACAATGCTCCTGCTTCTTGAGCCTTTGGACACAGAGGGAATTATACCACTGACTTTCCGGGTTCTCCAGCTTGAAGACAGCAGATTGTGGTACTTCTGGGTCTTCATAATTGTGATTCCTATAATAATTCTCCTCATAGATAGGTAGATAGGTAGGTAGATAGATGATAGATAGATGATAGATAGATAGATAGATAGATAGATGATAGATAGATAGATAGATAGATAATCTTATTGGTTCTGTTTCTCTGGAGAATCCTGACCAACAAACTGCCTCTGCGTTTATCATTAGAACACAAAGGTGGCCGGGCACAGTGGCTCACACCTGTAACCCCAGCACTTTAAGAGGCTGAGACAGGTGGATCACTTGAGCCCAGGAGCTCGAGACCAACCTAGGCAACACAGCAAAATCCTATCTCTACTAAAAGTACAAAAACTTAGCTAGGCATGGTGGCACATATCTGTAATCCCAGCTACTCGGTAGGCTGAGGGAGGAGAATCACTTAAACCAGGGAGGCGGAGGCTGCAGTGAGCCAAGATCACACCACTGCACTCCAATCTAGGTGACAGAATGAGACCCCATCTCAAAAACAAAAAACAAAACACACACACACACACACACACCCACGCACAGAGGTGATCTTCATTTTTGGATAAGACGGTACCTTTTGTAGTAACAAACAACTATTCCACTTCATTTGTATTGCCAAGACTTGGATCATTATTAATTTCATTTGCTAAGCATTTATTGAGCACCAAGAAGTATGAGGCATTGTGTTAGATGCTAACGTTATAAGTTCCCGTGAGACAAAAGCCTGAGTCTTGGCCTCAATAAACTTAGGGTCTCTGGGAAAGAAGATGACAACCAGGATGATGAAAGAACAGGATCAGCACTAGGAAAGACCTCTGCTCAGAAGAGATCTCCACACCATAAAAGCAGAGAGGAGGGGGCATAAACTCAGGCCTGCGGGTGCAGGATCTTGGAGAACTTCCCAGAAAAATTGTACCTCGAGCCTTAAAAGATGAGTGGAGATGATCTGGAGAAGGAGGTGTTCTGCAAGGCGAAACCTATTCCCCTTCGCCAGAGCAACTGGAGCAGCGTGGTGCAGTGCAAGACTCCAGATGCAGAACGTGGCCACCTGCCACTTACAGACAAGCCAGCGCTCTGAGCCCAAAACTCCCTTAACTGCGAAGTGACGGGAATCATTCACAGGTCTTGTGAGTATCAAATGGCACAATTTCTGAGCCTAGCTCACACCAGGCTCTCCAGAAATATGAATTTCCTTCCTTTGCCTCCTGTTCTGTCTGGAAAAACATGTTGTTTAAGTCAGATGTGTTCACAATAGAAACCAATTCTGGCAGATCTAAGCAGAAAATAAATTTATTTAAAAGATGTTTTCCCAGCACTTTGGGAGGCCAAGGCGAGTGGATCACCTGAGGTCAGGAGTTCAAGACCAGCCTGGCCAACATGGTGAAACCCCATCTCTACTAAAAATACAAAAATTAACCAGGTGTCATGGTGCATGCCTGTAATCCCAGCTACTCAGGAAGCTGAGGAGAAGAATCTCTTGAATCTGGGAGGCGGAGATTGCAGTGAACCAAGATCGTGCCACTACACTCCAGCCTGAGAGACAGAGTGAGACTCTGACTCAAAAAAAATAATTAATTAATTAATTAATTAAAGGTGTCTGGTGGTCCCCAGTTATGTGGAAGGTAATCAGCAAACCTAGACTTGGAAAACAGGTGGAAGTGAAGAAAGCCTATGAGTCCAGGAGCGCACACTACAACTGCCCCCTTCCAATGGTGCCACCCACTCTGCCAGCACCCATCATGGGAATGAGGCTCCCCCAACCACCAGCATCAGCGAAAACTCTCCCTGGTCCCTGCTGCTTTGCCTCCTAAGTGGGTCAGCTTAGAGTGGAAGGTCAGATTGGCCCAGCCTGGGGCATGTGCCAGCCATGCTTGGAAAACAGTAGCTGGAATTTCCTGATCCTTTAGAGGAAAGCCTACTCGGCCTCCCACCAAGACTCAAATGATGGGGGAATCCCCATATACACTGGACAGCTCAGATGCTGTAGAGCCCACCCCACAAAAATAACCCAGCAGCTGTCTACCGCAGCCCTCCACCCCCATGTCCTCTCCTTCACAGCAACCTTCCTCGTGCTGCCACAGCACGGCCTGGTGGCTGGTGCTCCTTCCTCTTCCTGCACCTTCTCTCCTGCATTCACCAGAGGCACCTCCTGCCCCAGGGTGGACAAAGCATGGACTCCATGAAGTGAGATTCTCCAGCCCAGAGATTCCACAGCCATATTGGTAGAACTGTCCCTGTTTCCTGTTCCCCAGCACACTCGGGAGGCCAGGCCCCCATTGATATGGTGAGCAACAGAGCTGCCTGTAGCCAAAGATTAATTGGTGGAGGATTGGGAGATTTCTCTTCCATAGCAATGGGCTTATCTGCTTGTACTAATAAGATGCCAATTAGGATATTTACATTTTGGGTTCAACCTCAAGTTATGCCCACTTTCCCAGAGGTGGACCAGAGGGTGAGGCCCTCCTAACTGGGCTGTCATCGGTATGGACATCAGAGTGGCCTCCAGCTGTGTGAGCCCAAGCCCCTCCCTGAGACACTGGGAAGGCTGCTAGCTCTGGGGGAAATTCAAATGAAGCTGAGAGCCCCCCCATTATTTTTAGTTAGGTTCCAACTGCTTGGAGTGGCTTCAGACAGTGTCTTATTACATATGCCAAATGTTGTTTCAAAAAAAAAAAAAAAGACACACAGAGAGAAAATCTCTATTAGACACGAGAAATCAATTCCATTTGAATTTATTTTCACTCTTCTTTGTATTTGCACCCCATGCCCCATACTTCTCGAGATCACATCTAATGTCATTCTCCCTTCTCCTCCACTGGAAAAATCTCAGCCCAGGGGACCTGGTCATCCTGTCACTCGGTCACTGGTCCTGCCTGGACATGGCCACTTTCATTCTCGGGACAGGAGGGAAGTGCCTGAGTTGTAGAGTACTTTCACACAGTATGCATAAAAGGCAGGGGCTCCAAGGCCCCTGGGGAATGCATTATGTCTGCAGTTAGGTCCTCTCCCTGGGCCATCTGCAGAGAAGCCAGGGCACATTGCAGTCTGTGCTAGAAGATGGATAAACTCAGGAATTTTGGTGCACATCTCACAGGCAGGCACTTTATCACACGCTGCCCTGTTGCGCTGGCAAATTGAGTCACAGCCAGCCTGTGAGCCTCTTGAGGTCATAAATCCAGCTTCTAATTCTCCCCTAAGTCCACCACCTCAAACACCATAGTGAGGGCTCAGTCAATACCAAATGGTTGTCGGAATCCAGCAACATCCCCAACAACCTGATCCTCCTTGGAGACAGGGGCCCTTCCCCAGGCTGGTAGCTTGGCCAGTTTTGGGGGTGGGGATCCGAGCTTGCCTCCCCACACACACGGGCTCACTTCCCAGCTCCTGCTCCACTACCTATGTTGGTTTCTGTGGCTGTGGTAACAAAACACCACCAACCGCGAGGCTTAATACAATAGAAATGTATTTTTGACTCTGGAGGACTGAAGTTTGAAACCAGTCTTAGGCTAAAATCCCAGGTGTCAGCGGGACCACATACCCTCCCCCAGCCTGTAGGGGAGAACTTGTGCCTTGCCCCCTCCAGCATCCACAATGAATCTGTGATTCATTGGCTGGTGGCTGCCTCATTCCAATCTTTAAGGCCAGCATCTCACATCTCTCTCTGCTCTGTCCTCACCTCACCTTCTCATGTGTGTGTGTGCATGTGTGTGTCTGTGTGCAGTGTGCATGTGTGATCTCCCTCTGCCTCACTTTTCCAAGGACACTCTGAGTGTGATGGCATTGAAGGGCCGCCTGGATAATTCTCCCCACCTGAAGGCCCTTAACTCAATCACATCAGCAAAGTCCCTTTTCCCAGGCTGCAAAGACTAGGACGTGATCCCTTTGAGGGGGCACTACTGAGTCTGCTGCACTGCTCCTCATTGACTCCTCTGATCCCGAACTTCTAGAGGAGCCAGCCCTTCTGCACCTCAGTTATCCCTTCTGTGGTACAGGAACCATCTTCCCTATCTGCCCATTTCTTCAAAGAGTGGTGGTGGAGAGAAGGGTTTTATATATATATACGTATACTGAAAGCATTTTCTGAGCTATAAAGCCTCACACGCATGCATGACAATATTATTGCACTGGGAGAGTGGCAAGTTCAGCACTTGAGAAAACTATCAGATTTTAAAATGTGTGAGGGAATAGGAAACTAATGTTATTCAAAAACCTCATTTACACCCCACACCAAAGCCTCCCGCCCTCCCTGCCTCCACTCTCCCCTGTGGCTGGAGGGTTGTGACAAAGGCCTGTCTTGGGGGTGGCTTTGTGGCCTGAAAACAAATCATCATCCTTCACAGCTTGCTCCCAAGTCCAATAAGCCAGAAGGAATCGGTAGAGAGATTTAACGATATGTATTTCAAGAAAAAGATGAAAATGTGTCTACTTTTAGGAGATGCAGTAAAAATGCATCAGGCCCACAATAAACTTTTCAGTGAAGATGCATAGAGGGGAAACATATAACACAGTCACGGCAATAACATCTCATTTACAGGGAAATCTTCTCAGAGATCTATTAGAATGTGCACCCCCCGCCCATACCTGTAGCATAGCCTCTGCAAACTGTGGGGCCTCACTCCTCCGGGTGCCTTCCGCCTCTGCAAGAAGCCTGTTGTCTCAAAGGCAGCCTGCCCTTTGGCCTCCCTTTGAAGTTCTTGTGAGATACATGGCCTCAAACAGTTTGCAGACCAATTACACTAGACGTGGGCAACTACAGCCCCAAAGACCAAATCCAGACCACTCCCTGTTCTTATAAGTTTTATTGGAGCATAGCCATATTCATTCCATCGATGGCTCCTTGGTGATACAACGGGAGAGTTCAATAGTTGTCACTGAGACCATATGACCTGCAAAGCCTACGCTATTTACTATCTGGTCTTTTACAGAAAAAGTTTGCTGGCAGCTGAGTTAGATCATTAGATTACAGATTGTCTTCAAGCAAAACTGCGCATAAAATTCACAATAGAGTAATAGCTAACTTTGTTTAGCTTTGCTGTGTGCCAGGCACTGTGTCATGCACCCCCTAGGAACGCTACTCGATGTAATCCTCACAAGCAGGCCTGTGAAGGAGTGCAGATGAGAAAACTGAGGCTTGGGGAAGTCGAGTTGCTTTCTCAAGGTCTCAACAGGTAGAAAGCGATAGCATTGGGATGCAAACCTATGTGTGTCTGGCTGCACAGCCTCACTCTGACCACTGCTCTCCTGCTCTAAGCCCATCTTTCATGTTTCCAGGTGCGCAACTCCCAAATCTCTTCCAGTTTTCAGCAGCGTCCAGTTGTTTGGAATATTATTTCCTCTACCCAATTCAGCACCTCCTGCATCATAACCCACATACCATGTCCCCTCTGCTAAAACATAGAGAAAGGGAATTCTTCCCTAGCCTGCTTTCTCATCCTTTCCCATCCTCTGCTCCTCACCTGGCTCCCTCCTCTCCATCCACTGCTGCTTGCTGGCCCAGCTGATTTTGTTGCAAATCTCTGCTAGACCCTGCGTCCCAGCTGGCCCTACTCCTGGGTGCATTTCTGATTCTGTTCTGAAGTCTCCAGTCTGCCCAGAGTGGGCACCAGTAGAGCTGATGGGAAGCGAGGCATTTGCATTCCACTTCCCCAGGCTGTTCAGATCTTACCTGCAATTCTTCTGACAAATCCTTATCAGTGATGCCCGTGGCGGAGTCTGTGGTGACTTTGTTCGTTCTTATTAGCTCTGCACAGATTAGCTCTTCACAGCGCTTGGCTGGTTCATACAGATTCCTGATAAATGTTTTGACTGATTTTCCTAACTTGGGAACGACTAGGGACCCAGGCTGGGGTGGAGGTGGGGGACGTGAGGAGAGGGATGCTGGACAGGGGAAGGAGAGGGAAGCTTGGACGGGATTACATCTGGGCTATGAAATATTCATCACATGCCCGCCAGAGCAGGGTCAACACTGCTTCCCAGGAACAGCTTCTCCATCCAGGCAGCGCTTTGAAATACACCAGCCCAGGCAGACTGGGAACACTGCAGTGCACCACCCCGCTGCCCTGCCTAGGCCTGAGAGGCTTCTGAGAGAAGAGGCAGAGGAAGTTAAAAGGAAGAAAGAACAAACCAGCTCACTTGGGCTTTGCTGTCCTCCTTGGTTCCTCCTTTCTTACCTTCTCTTCAGGAACAGCTTTTGATGGTGAAATGCTGAAGTTCCAGGTAGACTGTTGCTTTCCTTTGTTGGGGGGGTCCTCTTCTCCCTCTCCACTCCACAAAGCCTCCCGGGAACTCCAGCCCACCCTTCCTCTTTTTTTCCATGAGCTCCTCCAGCTCCCCAATTTTAGACAAGCACTGAATAGAGTGTATCATCACGGTTTCCTTTATTTCCCCAATTCGATTGGACTCTGCTTACAGACTTACATTCACCACTACGCCCAGGTTCCTAGCACAGAACGGGGCACCTGGCAGAAATGTTCAAAATGTCTTTGCTGAATTAAATATGCTCCATTTCCTTGGCTAGCTGATACCACTCTGTAAGCTGTATCAATGCAGACACCAGCGGAGCGCTCCACACTTTCTTCCTGAGCCTAATTGAAGCTCTCTGTTTTATTTTTTGTTTTTAACACAAGGCTTCAAGACGCTACTTCCAATCAAATGGAATTGACTAGGAGGTTAAAACCTGTTTGTCATCCTTGTTCTTTGGTGCCCCCCTGTATAGTTCCCTGAAAGCAGGGACCACCTTTAAATTCTAGGAGCCTGGTACAGTGCCTAGCAAAAACTCAGTGTTTGATATGTATTTAGAGATAAAACTGATGACTATCCCCCTGCCTAAACACGTGAGTGTGCATTCTAAACTATCTCTGAGGCTACAAAGAGAAGCTCTTGCACGGCTTTTCCTAAGTATCTGGTCAAGGCCTATCATCTGAAAATTCCTTTAGCTGTCTACCCCAAATCCTTCCTGCTGCCATGTAGGTGAACTGCTTGGCTTTTCATGCATAGGAGATAAAAGCCGTATGGTTTGAAAAGTGGAGATCTCCTTCTTCCCTGTCCTTCCCCACTGCCCAGAAGTCTAAACTCCAGTGCCCAGCTGCCACAATCTGGAAAAACCCAACTCGTGCCTACCATATGCCCTCTCACTCGAGTCCCCAGAAGATAAGCCCCTCCCCGCAACTAGAAGGCCTGGAAAGTCTTGGAGGCCATCTCTTGCTGTAGCCACAGTTCCCTCATTAGCCTTTTGCCAGATTTATCTTCTCCCTGGTAGCCTGCAGGGCTTTGATTTGTCCTCTTGTCACCAGGACTAATGTTGATGGCAGCACCCCCTGGGGGCATCCGGCTCTCCAGCCTCCCGCCAGAGGCCTCAAGGAAAATGGATGAGCAACTGACCTGCAAAATAAATACCAGGCTTCCAGGTCCTGATAAAGATGAAATATTGGAGGAGTCATTTCAAATGAATACAAAAAAGCAAATGGAAGACGCCTCTTAGACACCGACAGAGTGCAATACAAGCAAACAAAGAGAGATGTTTTCAGAGAAGTTCGGTGGCAGGGAGGTTGGAGGCTCAGAATGCCGTCTCTTCACAAATACCCCGGCTTCAGGAAAGGTTCCAGAACTGCCATCCCTGCTTCCCTCCTGCTTCCCCACCCAGCTCATGAAGAAGAGAAAGTGCTAAGCTCCAGAAGCCTCGTGCCAGCCTGACGTTGAAGTCAGCTCTGCTGATGCTGGCCCATCCAACCAAGGGAGAAGCCCCGTTACTCAACACCATCTGCCTTTGGTGCGGGGCAGCCAAGAGCCAGGATTATTGGTGGGGATGGGTGTTCTGAGGCCCCAAAGGAGATAGATGCTGGGGAAGCGCAAGGTCAGGCATTGCTGAAGCAGAACAGGGAGCAGGGAGAAGCCAGGGTAGGCAGATGGAGTCAGCGCTCCTTGGGCCTGGGGAAGAATTTGGTTCCTTTTCAGAAACGTATGCAGATTGATTCTATGTCCAAGATCTCAATGCCAGCTCCAGAATCAAAGGATGTTTGAGCAAGAAGGGAACAAAGCAATGTTTGAGCAAGAAGGGAACAAAGGATGTTTGAGCAAGAAGGGGAGACAGCACAAGGCAGAATTTTAATTTCTCTTTAGAGACAGAGTCTTACTTTTCTGCCCAGGCTGGAGTGCACTGGTGCAATTATGGCTCACTGTAGCCTTGAACTCCTAAGCTCAAGTGATCCTCCCACATCAGCCTTCCAGGTAGCTGGGACTATAGGTGCTCACCGCCATACTCAGCTAATTCTTTTTTTTTCTTTTGAGATACAGAGTCTTGTTATGTTGCCCAGGTTGGTCTCGAACTCCTGGGCTCAACCATCCTCCTGCCTTGGCTTCCCACGTGCTGGGACTACAGGCGTGCTTTAAGTGTGCCTGGCCAGACTCTACTTCGTCTAGTCCTTCCAAACCCAGGTTGTGGGTACAATGACCCCATTTTACAATGAGGCAACTGGGACTCAACTGAAGTGGAGAGTATGCAGTTTCAAAGCAGTGGTCCCAATTGTGTCTGGTTCCAATTTCCATTCTCTAACAGGGATGATTTGTAGACAGCCTTAGGAAATGAGGGATATATTAAGTGTCACCGAGTTTTATGTGGAACTTCCAAGTTGGTTTGAGCCATAAAAGCTAAGCTTTAAATGGGTTTGTATGTAGGGGAAAATTGTGGGAGGGAATCAAGTCTCTTCTTTCTCTTCCTCCAGCCATGACAACAGTCCAGGCAGCCTCCAGGGCCCTGACAACCCTGGCCCGAGAGGTCACCAGGTGGTAGGAATATAAGCCCAAAGTGTTTCGTGGGTGAGCTTCTGTCACCATAGTCTGCGCATCTTTTCTACTCCACCCAAAACTGGGCTGCAGGACTTGCTGGTTACACAACTCCAGGGGCACTGTTCACACAGGACAGAAGCTGCAGGGAGCACACAGCTGCCCAGACACAGCCTGGTCCCCCAACCCTTGTCCCTTAAGGGTGCCACTCTTTCCTTGGATGTAGTAGGAGGGGAAAGGGGTGCCCAGGAACAAGGGACGAGGAGGGCAACTTCAAGTGCATTCCTGCCTTTGGAACTCAGGTGACAGTGTGATGAGCTGGCAGGGGGCAGCCTTAGGCCATGCAGATCAACCAGTACTGGAGATGTGCTGGCGCCTGAGCACACCAGCAGGAAAGTCCCTGCCCTCAAGAAGCCTCTCACTGTCTGATGAGGAGACAGGATCGTGGGCAACATGGTCTGTATGAAAATAACTTCGTGATCTCTCCAAATCAAATTGCCCTCCCAGCTCACTCTCGCATCCACTTTTCATTCCATTCTCCCGAAGAGTTGATGTTGTTTTTCCCATTTTGAGTCAAGGAAACAAGGAAACAAGCCTAGCGAGGTTGTGGGATCTGCCCAGAGCTACCCAGAAGCTGGTAAAAGAGCTGGACGAACTCTGGAGACAGTTCTCTCTGACCCTCTGTGGCTCCATGCACTATACCAGCTATCCCTCTCTCTCTGGCAGACAGCAGGCCTGGTGCCTCCAAAGAGCCCAGAGCCTCCTTTCAGGCCCCTGGTGGCCTTACTGGCTCCAACAAACCAGGTCACTGGCCTGGTAATCACAGCAGAGAGGTTCTATTGAGTCACGGAAGAACGAAGTGTCCAGACCAATTCCTGTCTCCTGGCCTTCACTTCCCTTCATATTACTGTGCAACTGTTTCCTTGAGCACCAGGGCAATTTAGCAAGTGTATTTTGCATCAGTCCAGCAATTTCTGATGTTAACTCTCCCCAGACTTTCTCTGGGCCACCACCTCTCCTGCTCTTACATGACCTCTCTTGACTGCAAGGGGCAACGGCGGCGCCACCTGGGCCCAACCCTGCTCTCCTGTGAGCCTGACCCACTTCGAGACATCTCTTAGGGTGAAGCCGCCTGGCCCTGCTGGCTGGCCAGGGCCTTTGATAATACAATTGCATTGCTTCAAAGCACTTTTACCGCAGATAAGAGCAGGCCCATTTTACAAAGGCAGAAACTGAGTTGCACAAACAGTGCTTGACCTGCCACAGTGAGATGCTGTCTACCGATTTCCACGTTCAGTTATATATTTCTTCCCTCTTTCCATCTCCCCAGAGGAAAAGCAACCTCTTCCTCCATTTTTCTCCATGCTTTGGCCCAAGGTGATATTCAAAACATTTAACATCTTCTAAGGCAAGGGAACCAACCAAGCAGAACAATGCCTTAGGACCCAGCATGGTTCTGAAAAACCCCCTGTTCTGCCAAGTTAAATCCTTTAGTGTCTACCTTTCCAGAACTATGAGCTCTCAGCAGAGGGGCTGGGCAGACAGAGTCAGGGAGCACTAAAGGACCTCATGGAGGTGAGTCCATATGTATTTCAATATTTGATCAACTCACACAGTTCTACTACTGCAATATCAGCCCGACTTGTGCATGCTAATAACACAGCATTCAATTTCAATCACTCTTTCCCTCTCCCTCCCTCCCTCATCTCTCTCTCTCATTCTGTCCCATTTTCTCTTTAGCCTTTTCTCTTTCTTTCCTTTTAATATAAAGATGAAAGAAAGGGGTGGGTTCATTCTAATAATTTGAGATGAGGACACGCCAAGATTTTCCAACGAACAAAAGGGAAAGTTAGAAGAGGCTGGAAATTACTGCATGCCTATTAAAAATCAGCCATGCTGAAGTAGTACTGACTAGCAGACAGGGCCTGCAGCTCCAGGGAAGTGGTACTTAAGGGAATTTGCAATTAAGAGAAGCTTGGAGCCTTGCCACAGATTGCTTCCCTTGCCTTTTTTTATTTAAAAAAGAATCACAAAGCAGGAACCTAAATGGAAGATGACAATAATGTAAGGTGACAGATGCCAGTTTGGCAGGGAACAGCTGGGAAGACCAAGTCACTTACCTGTAGCATCCACACCACTGCCACGTGCCCAGTACTCCAACTCAGTCTGGAAGGCAGCATCTTGGTGGCTGTCCAGGGACAGCTGTCTAAATTCCTGAGAACCAGACTCAGTATCCAGGTCCCTCCAGCCCACACTGGGTAAACACGGGCTTCTGCAGGCGGGAGCCCCAGCCCCAGCGGGCATGTCTGCTCCAGGAATCCTGCCCACCACAGCTGTCCAGCAGGGTGGGGAGGATGCCACCACCCATGCCAGCCTTTCCAGGGACTTGGCAGCCCAGTCTGTCAGGAGCCCCATAAATCTTTGGAGAAGGCTTATTTCTGTTTTCAGGAGCAATTGACACTGGGTCCTGGGAGAGACCACTTAGAGCTAAGGGCTGGGACACTCGGGAGAAATAGATGGCAGGCTTTAGGAGCTGGCAGCTGCTCCATGTGAGAGGCCATGCGGGACTGGGCATCAGCTCCACTTGGGGTGCTCATGAAGCGTGGACTCCCAGGACCTACCTTCACACATTCAGAAGAGTCGGTGGGACCTGCAGATCTCGCATTGGTACATGAATGTGCCGGGCAGGCAGGTCTGGGAACCAGTGGTCCACATGGGAGGAATTGGAGGCTTTTTCTTCCAATGGCCACCCCATTGCTGCCACGGCTGCCTTAGTGCCTCCTTCTCTGCGGTGCCACCTTCAGTTATGAATACAAGGGGCACTAAAAAACCTTAATTAGCCTGGTTGCTCTCACCATGGCACCTGGTTGAAATTGGTATTGCTGAGGAAGGGGTATGTGTGTGTGCGCATGCATGTGTGTGCAGGATGTGTGTGGGATGTGGGGTGTATGTGTGGGGTGTGTGCAGTACAGAGTGTGTGTAGGAAGGGTGTTGGTATGGTTTGGCTCCCTGTCCCCATCCAAATCTCATCTTTCTTATTTTTTTTTGTGAGACAGAGTTTCACTCTTGTCACCCAGGCTGGAGTGCAGTGGCGGGATCCCAGCTCACTGCTACCTCCGCCTCCTGGGTTCAAGCTACTCTTCTGCCTCAGCCTCTTGAGTAGCTGGGATTACAGATGCCAGCCACCATGGCTGGCTAATTTTTGTATTTTTAGTAGAGACAGGGTTTCATCATGTTAGCCAGGATGGTCTCGAACTCTTGACCTCAGGTGATCCACCTGTTTTGGCCTCCCAAAGTGCTGAGATCACAGGCATGAGCCACCGTGCTCAGCCCCAAATCTCATCTCAAATTGTAATCCCCTCATGTTGAGGGACGGGCCTGGTGGGAGGTTGACTGGATTGTGGGGACAGTTTCCCCCAAGCTGTTCTGGTGATAGTGAGGGACTTCTCACGAGAGAGGATGGATTGAAAGTGTGGCACTTCCCCTTGCTTGCTCGCTCTCACCTGCAGCCCTGTAAGACATGCCGCACTTCCCCTTCACCTTCCGCCATGATTGTAAGTTTCATGAGGCCTCCCCAGCCATGTGGAACTATGAGTCAACTAAACCTCTTTCTTCATAAATTACCCAGTCTCAGGTAGTATCTTTATGGCATTTTGAAAACAGACTACCACAGGTGTTAAGTGTGTGTATGTGTATGATGCATGCATGTCTGTGTGGTGTGTATGGGTCTATGTGCATGTGTGTGCATGTGTGTAGTCTGTAAATGTCTGTGTGGTATGTGTGTGTGTGTGGTCTGCATGGGGTGTGGAGTGTGTGTGTGGAGTGCGTGTATGTATGTGGAGGGTGGAATGTGTGTAGGATGTGGAGTGTGTGTGGTTGTGTAGAGTATATGTAGGGGGGGTGTGGAAAATGTGTGGGAGAGTGGAGTGTGTGTGGGGTGTGGAGTGTGTGTGGGGGGTGTAGAGTATGCGTGGGAGAGTGGAGTGTGTGTGGGAGAGTGGAGTGTGTGTGGGAGAGTGCAATGTGTGTGGGGTGTGGAGTGTGTGTGGGGTGTGGGAGGGTGGAGTGTGCGTGGGTGTAGAGAATGCGTGGGAGGGTGGAATGGGGAGTTGTGAGATATGTATGGGAGGGTGGAGTAGGGGGTTGTGAGATATGTGTGGGAGGGTGGAGTGTGTGTGTGGGCTATGGAGTGTGTGTGTGAGGGGTGCGATGTGTGTGTGTGTGTGTGTGTGACAGAGATATGGCGTGTGTAGGGTGTAGAGCATGTGTATAAGATAGGTCAGGGGAAGGGAACTGACCACAGGGATGGAGCCGAGCACTGACCCAAGCTTGCCTCCCACCTCTGTGGAGCAGCCTGGCCTCCCTGACATCCTTCATTGTCACTTTGTCAGCCCCAGCTGGTCACCACCCTAAGGCAGCTTCTCTGTAGAGCAGGCCCAGTTGCCTCTCTGGTCTTCATCTATAATATCTAATCATACCATGGCCTCACATAGCACTTTATGTTAACAAAGTTTAGAAACATCATTTCATCTTTATGGCAGCTTGTATATCTTCATCTCCCAGATAAGGAAACAGGTTAAGAAAGGACAGGAGACTTCCCCTGGGGATCACAGTTGGTCAAGATGAGGCAGGGCGGGGCCCCAGGCTTGATCCCTGACTCTAAATGCCACGTCTTTTCCAAAGACCTGCATATCATTGGGTGAGCAGGGCTCAGGGCACCAGCTCTCAGCAGGCTGTGGGAGCCTTGGGTTATCAGGGTTGGGCTTGGCATTTATCTCATAAGTAACCGGAGTAAGATCTTATGCTCTCTTTCAAGAGGACTAAGAATCACAGGACTATTCAGCTCTTGCATTGCTCAGAGGGGAACTGCTGTTTCTCAGGATATGTAACCCTGAACGATGTCCTCAACTTGCCTATTTATGACCTGAAGCTACGTGGGCACACATACATGGAAGTGGATGTGCACATACACACACACAAGCGCACACAGGCCAGTCTTCTGGGTCACAGACACCAGGGCCCTTCCCTCACCATGCAAGAGTCTCTGCAAAGGCAGAGACGCTCCTCCCAAGCAGATGCTCAAAGAGACTCAGGTTGCTGATTTTCCATGTCCCAGGAATGGGCCCGTTGTTCTGGACAGGTGTAGGAGACTAGTTAAAACATGGTGCGGCTGACTCCACTGGGAACTAGGGGTCCTGGATTCTGGCCCACTTTTATGACTAGTGAGCTGAAAGACTTTAGAATAGCTGCTTAACCTCTTTTTACTTCTGTTTTCTCAACTGAAAAATGTCATGGCCACACCAAGCATCCTTAAAGGTACAATACGGTGAGTCTGTGATTTCTCAATAGCCTCCTTCTTAAACATAGCAGTAAATATTTCCCTTCCCTTCTTCCTTCCTTCCTTCCTTCCCCTTCCTTCCTTCCTATCTTCCTTCCTTCCTACCTTCCTTCCTTCCTCTCTCTCTCTCTCTCTCTTTCTTCTTTCTTTCTTTCTTTCTTTCTTTCTTTCTTTCTTTCTTTCTTTCTTTCTCTCTTTCTTTCTTCTTTCTTTCTTGATGGAGTCTTGCTCTGTCTCCCAGACTGGAGTGCAGTTGCACAATCTCAGCTCACTGAAACCTCCGCCTCCCAGGTTCAAGCGATTCTCCTGCCTCAGGCTCCCAAGTAGCTGGGATTACAGGCACCTGCCACTCTTCCAGCTAATTTTTGTATTTGTTAGTAGAGATGGGGTTTTGCCATGTTGGCCAAGCTGGTCTTGAACTCCTAACCTCAGGTAATCCACCCACCTCGGTCTCCCAAAGTGCTGGGATTACAGGCATGAGCCACCACGCCTAGCCAGCAGTGAATATTTCTTGAGCCTGCACTATGTGCTAAGTGCTTTGTGCACACCATCTCACTTAATGTACTTAATAAGAAGCTTTTATTAACCCTAATTAGTAAACAGAATACAAGTTCAGAGAGGTTAAGCAATTTGCTCAATGTCAAATGCCTGTCAAGTGGCAGAGTGAGGAGTCCAGAGCCCAGGACTCTCTCAAACACCTTGCCATAGATACTTTTTCTTTTTTTAAGCCACTTAAGAAAAACATTTCTTTCTTTCTCTTTGAAACAATATTCCACTTCACAGAAATAAAATCATTTTAGGTAAGAAGCAGAAAGATTGTAACGTAATGAAATTCAATGCTATCTTTCAACCAGGATTATTGTTGAAATACACAACCAGGATAGTGTCATAGGTGACATCTTGCTATATTTTGATCTCACAGAGTCTTCTCCTGGAGTGTGCGGTGAGTGTCTTTTGCTTTTACTAACCAGCAGCTATTTAGCCTTTTTGGAGGTAAAAGAACTCCAGTTTCTCTCTGGAGAATCACTCTTCCCCCCTGTTTTGAATGTTGTGGGCCCTATGGGGTGTGGGGGTGGCAGGGTGTGTCCTGTGGCCCTAGTACAGTGAGGGCTTGAGGGATGCTCCTGTGATCTACACAGATCCAAGGAGATGCAAAGAAATTATAAAAAGCAAACCTATAGGCCTGTTGAGAACGATGCTCTCTTTTGGTGACATTGGACTTAGCTCTGGCAGGATGTGGGTTCACAGCTGAGCCAGTCATCTTGCTATCACCTAAGCACTGCCTGAGAAAGAAGCTGACTTAGAAGAGAGCAAGGCTGGCAGATGAAAATGTTACATACCCCCACCCCCTGCACTCAGCCATTCCTGAAAATCAAGATCTACCCTCTGGAATTTTCGGTTATATATGCCAATAAATCCTTCATTGATTTCAGCCTGTTTGAATCCTGTGGTCTGCCACTTGCAACCAGAAAAGTCCTAATTGACTTTTTTTAAGCAGAGTTAAAAGTGTAAAAGTCAGCCGGGTATGGTGGCTCACGCCTATAATCCCAGCACTTTGGGAGGCTGAGGCAGGTGGATCACCTGAGGTCGGAGTTTGAGACCAGTCTGGCCAACATGGCAAAACCCCGTCTCTACTCAAAAATATAAAAATCAGCTCGGCGTGGTGGCAGGCACCTGTAATCCCAGCCACTCAGGAGGCTGAGGCAGGAGAATAGTTTGAAACTGGGAGGCGGAGGTTGCAGTGAGCCAAGATTTCGCCATTGCACTCCAGCCTGGGAGAAAGAGAAAGACTCCGTCTCAAAAAAAAAACTGGCTTCAGCCTTTCATCCTGGTAAGAAGTGATCCACTTCCAAGGTAAGATCTCCATTCAGGGGCAGACCACCCTCTCCTTAGCATTTCTGGAAATCCCTGCTCCTCTGAATTGAGTGGACATGTAGACTTTATCTGAGAAAAGAGGCTGCTTCTGGGAGCTGGTGTAACAACCTGGCTGCAGAGTATGGAGCCCTTAGTTGGTCATGGATAAGCAGCCCTTCTCTCTTCCTCCCCCCGCCACTCTGAGCCAGGGCATCTGCAGTAGTGTCCCCTCTCCCCAAGCCACTGCTTTTTAAGGCCAAGGGCTATGGAATGCTCTGGAAGGAAATGTGAAATCAATCAATACATTTATAAATTGAACGTAAAATCATATATGTCGTGGGTTGAATTGTAACCCTCCAAAAATCTATATGTTGAAGTTCTACCCCTAGTACTTCACAATGTGGCTGTATGTGAAGATAGACTGTGCTTTAAAGAGGTAAAATGAGGCCATTAGGGTGGGCCTCAACCCAATGTGCCTGGCATCCTTATAAGAAGAGGAAATTTGGATGAACATATGCATACAGAGGGAAAACGGTGTGAGGGCACATTGGGAAGCCATCTATGAGCCAAGGAGAGAGGACATGGAGGAAATCGACCCGAATCACACCTTAGTCTTCAACTTATGGTCTCCAGAAGCATGAGAAAATACAGTTCTGTTGTTTAAGTCACCCAATCTGTGGTACTTTGTTATGACAGGCTTAACAAATAAATACAATATATAAAATATAATATATAAAACAAAAGCAATACATGCTGGACGTAGTGGCTCATGCCTATAATCTCAGCACTTTGGGAGGCCAATGCAGGAGGACTGATTGAAGCCAGGATTGATTGATCAGCCTGGGCAACATGGAGTGACCCTATCTCTACAAAAGTTAAAAAATTAGCCAGGTATGTTACTGCTTGCCTGTAGTCCCAGCTACTCAAGAAACTGATGTGAGAGGATGGCTTGAGCCCAGGAGTCTGAGGCTGCAGTAAGCCATGATTGCGCCCCTGCACTCCAGCCTGGGCAACCAACCAAAGCCCTGACTCTTAAAAAAAAAAAAG
Organism: Cacajao melanocephalus; assembly: GCA_963573385.1. Lineage (NCBI taxonomy): Eukaryota > Metazoa > Chordata > Mammalia > Primates > Pitheciidae > Cacajao > Cacajao melanocephalus. The sequence goes on from CAUYLG010018486.1 coordinate 123,051, forward strand.
AGTGTGTGTGTGTGTGTGTGTGTGTGTGTATATATATATATATATATATATTTTTTTTTTTGAGATAGGGTCTGACCCTGTTACCTAGTCTGGCATGCAGTGGTGTGATCACAGCTCACTGCAACCTCTACCTCCTGGGCTCAAGCCAATCCTCCTGCCTCAGCCTCCCAAGTAGCTGAGACAACAGGCTCCTGCCACCATACCCACCTAATTTTTGTAATTTTTGTAGAGACGGAGTTTCGCCATGTTGCCCAGGCTGGTCTTGAACTCCTGAGCTCAAGCAATCAACCCACCTCAGCTTCCCAAAGTGCTGGGATTACAGCTGTGTGTCATTGCACCTGGCAATATATGCTCTTCCCATCTATCATATACGTCTCTGTGTGAGCATACATATACATGTGTATAACCATCAGATTCATCTATATTTCCACATCTCTATCTCTGTCGTTGCATGTATATTCTTGCTTGGAAACTTCCAGTGTGTCTTCATTGACACAGAACAGGATGTGATGCCTGGCGTTTGAGGCCCTGCTTTCCTCTTCAGTTCCCATCACTCCAGCCCAGTAGCCTCTTCCCGACAGGCTGGGCTTCCCCAACACCCACTCCTCCCCATTTCCCAAAGGGTCCCTTTCTTGGCACACGCTGTTCGCAGCCGGGGTGCCTCCCCCACCACCCCACCTAATGAACTTCTGCTTACCTTGCAAGGCTGCAGAAATTGCGCCTTCTCTATAAAGCTTTCATCATCCTCCCAAGAGAAGATGAGTCACTTCCTTCTCTGTTGTCTCTGGCATTTTATACACACCTCTATTAAGACGTTTATTTCATTGTGTGGTAATTATTCGTGTATGGGTTTGTTCCCCCAAGCAGCCTGCCAGTTCCTTAAGGAAGGAACTTGTTCCCCCTCCTCTTTGCAGCGGCAGGCACAATGCCTGGCACATGGAGGCAGGATTTCAGGTTGGACGAAGAGGGGACAGAATCTAGGTGGGTGGGAGAGGCACGGTGGGGGGTGCCCAGGCTCCTGAGGCAGCCTGCTGGGGGTGAGGGGTGCGCCGGGGGACTCAGCCTGTGATCGCCCTCTTGGGCTGTTCTCTCTCACCCCCTCCTCCGCAAGGGGAGCCCGGCTGATTGGACAAACAAAAGCCTCAAGTTAAACGTCGTCGTCGGGGAGAGAATTGCAGGAGCTCTCGACAGCAAATTAGGCAACTAAAGCCAAGCGCGGTGGCTTTCGGAGATTAAATGCATTATAGATTTGCTAAACCAGAGGCGAGCCGGAGAAAAGGTAGACAGATCATTGTTGCTACCCTTCAGGCAGCCGGGGCGGGCTGGGACGCAATCACGCCGGCTTGAACGCCAGACACGCGGGCTTAATTTTCCATTTGCAATCAAGACCACATCCCCGTCCTCGGAGTCCCAGAAACACGGTCCTTCCTCGGGTTCCTTTCACAGGCCGCATTGCGGAGAGGAGGGAAAATTACCCGGAGATAATGGTGCTGATTATGGGACGGCAAGTGGCTGGGAAGCGCGGCGGGCGCCTGCGGAGGAGCGGGAGAGGCCCGGGGCGTGCGCGGGGCAGGGGCACAGGCGAGGCCGGCGTCCGAACTCCCGTCCCACGGAATTGTGCCCCCGGGCTCTGGTGCCTCAGCCCTGAACCCGGGGGAGATGGCCCAGTTCAAGAGGCACGTCTAAAGTTTTATTTCAACCCCACCCTTCTTTTAATTCAAGAAAAAGAACAAAGAATTTCAGAATGCGGAGAACTCAGAGAAGGCTGTGGTCCAGAACGTCTGGGTACAGGAGACGGGGTTATGGGAGCCAAATATTCAGGGAATCTGAGGACCCGTGTCCTGGTCCCTGTCCCCGAGGCAGACTCCCTTTCCTACGCCTGGGCCAGGCAGGGCCCCTTTGCACCTCAGAAGCGCGAGATAAGCTCGAGGACCAGGTAAGCATCATCGTCCTCTCTGCTCCACAGCCTGGAGAGGAGAAGGTTAAAGTCCTTACGCTTCTGAAGAAATACCAGAAGGGGACCAGTTGTTTCTCAATCTCTTCTGAAAAGGAGACAAAAGAATATTAACTGGAGTTGCAGCTTGAGGGACTCAGATTCGACCTGAAAAAAAGGAATTATCACAGAGGGGAGTTGTTAAAACATGAAATTGGATACAACAGGAGGTTTCAAAACCTCTTTTTCTCTAGAACTTTGAAGAATCACAGCAACGCATGACTCTGAGATGGACCATGCGTGGGCCTCCTCGGAGGGTGGATGGACCCCACCACACCCCGAGCTTCCTGACCGGATTTAATTCTCTCTACTGTTGATCAAGTCCCTTTTGTGGGCCCGACTCACGTCCAGGCCCTCTGGGCACAATGCTCCGCTTAACCCCTGATTCAGACCTAGCAGGTGAGTGTTGTAGCCTGAAAACCAGGACACAGAAGAAGGTCACCAGAGGCCGCACGTCAGAGTTGAAACCAAACGGGAGTCTGGCTGGTTTCAAAAGGCACACTCTGTCCAAGGAACACTTCCTTTCTCACCGGAAAGAGGCAGACAGGGAGGTGAGGGAGTGTTGCCTCTGGGGGCGTTTCTTCACAGCCTCACAGGGGTGACACCCCAGAGCCGAGAGCCGTGATTCACGTGCTCCTTTGCAGAGGTGGCTGCAGAGCCCCAGGCTGGGGCTATGGACATGAAGAGGGGCCTCACAAGACTGGTAGCAGGCAGGAAGCACCCGGCCCTCAGGACTTCAGAGACTGCAGTGCTGACGGCGGCCACCTGTGATCAAATATTCTTTTTGCTCCTTTTTCGGGCTTGGAGAGTCACTGACAGAAGGCCACGTGCTTCCTGACGGCATGGTGGCACAGGCCATTAAGTCCTGGGAGAGAGAGGCAGGGCTGCCAGCCCTCCAAAGACAGGGAGGGGGTGGCCTCAGAGCCTCACTCACAGCCCTGGGAGCTTGAATACCTCAATGGCTGCAAGTACCCAGGCCCACACCCTGGCCACTCAGCCCCTGATAGGAGAGAAACCCTCCTGGTCATGTGGCTTTCAGAGAAAGGAGCCCAAATGCCACTGCTTTTCCAAACCAACTGTCCCAGTAGAAAGAGGAGGCTGAGCTGCTCCTGGGTGCTGACTGGGAACCCCAGGCTAAAGGCCCAGAGGCACAGCTGAGGGTGAGTAAGGAGAGAGGAGCCCCTAGAACCAGGCTGCACAGGGCAAGCGGCACCCACCAACTGCGGACTTGGCATCCTTGGGCACAGGGAACCTTTTTTATCCTCAATTTTCTCATCTGTAAAAGGGAGCAATAACAATACCTACGTCAAAGGTAATTAGGAAGGTTAAAGGAGCCAGGGCCTCTAGAGTGTTTGGAACTGTGCTTGCAACATAAAAAGCACTCTCTCCATGTTAACTGTTATTCTTACTTCCCCACTACCACTACTAAAATGACCACCATGAAAAGATAAAGGAAGAAGCGGTATAAACACAGGAGCAGGAGAAACAAAGAAAAGGTTTTGTTTTGTTTTTCTTAGTAACATAATCCTTTATCAGAATCTCATCCCTGGGCTCCTTCTGGGCTGTTAGAACACAGCCTTACTCTAAGGCACAGGCTGCAGGGAGATGGAACTGAGCCCTCCAAAGTCACCAACTGGGCCCAGCCCAGGTTATAGCAGTGAAAGTCTCCAGTCCCAGGAGCCTCCTTATTCCTAGCAAACTGGAATGGTTGGTCATCCCACATCAACACTCACCTCTGAGAAGACAGCAGTGAGGCCCCACATTCCGTCACTGTGCAGTTGCTTAGTGTGCACTGTATTGAGTTGGACACTCTCCCTCCCTCCCTCCCTCCCTCTCTCCCTCCCTCCTTCTGTTTTCCCCTCCTTCTCTCCTTCCTTCCTTCATTTATTTTGTTTATTTAGCTTAGATTCTGCTCCTCCCCTCTCCCCCTTCATTTGCTAACCAGCAGCACACACACACCTGCAACAGCAGAAACCAGGGCCAGCTATTAAGGGATGGGGTTGCTTGGGGAGCCTGACAAATTACCAGGCAGAGTCTGGTACCTACAAGGGGGTTCAGCCCAGCTTTATTGCTTATTGTCTTAGTCAGTTTGGGCTGCTTTAACAGATACCATAGACTGGCTGGCTTAAACAACAGACATTTATTTCTGACAGTTCTAGAGGCTGGGAAGTCCAAGATCAAGACAATGGCAGATTTTGTTGGTGGTGAGGGCCCTGGTTTAGACACTGCTGCTTTCTTGCTGTGTCCTCACAGGGCAGAGAGAATGAGCTCTGATCCCTTTTTCCCCTTATAAGGGCACTGTCTCATCATGGGTCCCCCATTCTCATGACTCCATCCAAGCTCAATTACTGATGAAAGGCTCTATCTCCAATACCATCATATTGGGGATTAGGACTTCAGTGATGAATTAGGGTGAGGCGGCAAACATTTAGTCTGTAGCACTTATTAATACAAAGGTGTTTGAATATTTTCACCAAGTCCAAACTCTTTCTGAGTGCCCCTGGGGGACTAGCAACTGGCTGCGCTTGCCTCCCTGAGGTGGCAGAGAGTAGAGAGGCGCTGCAACTCCAAGCCTCCAGCCCTGTGTCCCCTTCCCTCCAATATGGGCTTAAATGGCTGTGAATTTCCTGGGCTTCCTGGCAAGCTGGACAGACTGTGCCTTACTGCCCAAGTGTCTGTGTGTGTTTATTTAAGAGAAAGTGTGAAGGCCAGAGAGCAAGCAAAGGGCCAGAGTGCGGGAGAAAGCAGGCTTGTGTGTGCACAGGCAGGTGGGCAGGTCTGATTGACAAGATCAGAACAGAGCTCCTGGATTCAATCAGTCTCCCTCACCCTAGGAACAATTCTGAGAGGCAATTAAGTGAGAGTAGAAGGAGAACTGGTGAGGGAAGCCAAGACCGGGTGTTTGGGGAGGGCTCCCAAGAGATCGGGCCCAGGCCTCTGGCCATAACCCTTCCTTGCTATTCCTGAGATCAGAGATTAGGACATGGAGGAGTGTCACGAGATTATATCTGGGACCCATAAAGCCTCTGTGCCTCTGTCCTGGGAAGCTCCGACCCAGACCGCAAGGTATGGCCAGTGAAGTGCAGGTGGGGGCAGTCCTCTCCTAGCACACAGTATATGCTTCTAACATGGCCGATGTTCTGGCCCCTGATGCAGGGGCTTTGGCTGTTTTTCCTGCCCCATCCACCCTGATGGGGACTTGGTGAGTTCTAGGAAATGGGCAGCACAGTTGAGCATCTCTCCCCTGCGTCCTGCTCTGCATTGCAGATGGAAGTCAGGAAGGAGTTCTGGAGCGATGTTTCTAGGATTGCACTGTTGCCTTGCATTGGCTGCATTCTCTGATCTCTCCTCCTGGAGTCCACAAGGTACAGGGGAGGAAGGGCTGCTGACCTGCATCAACCAGAGACAACACTCTGGGCAGGAGAGCCTTGGGCACTGGTTCTCTGCCATCTGCAACTCTCATTCTGAATGGGAGCTGGGCAGCAGTTGCCTTCTGGAAGCTTCATTTGTAGCCCATGCCTCACAGAGGGAACTAGTGGAAGAGTGGGGATGGCTAGTGCTGGGCACTACACTTCAGGACTGAGGCAGCAAAGCAGTTCCAGGGACTCCCCGGGTCCACTGCCCGGGAAATCCGTTGAGCCACCCTTGGTTTTGAAGAGGCACGAGCCTGTCACGCGTGCTGCAGATGCAGGCACCATACCCGTGTCCTATTTATTTGTCTTACTTTCTCGATGAAAATGTAAGCTTCCTGAGAGCAGGAACTTCTTTTTAAACCCTCTGTCTCCCTACCACTTAGAAGACTGCTGGGCACAAAGCAGGTTTCAATAAAAATCATTCACCAAATGAAGGCATGAATCAGGGGGCATTATTATTCTATTCCAGCGTCGTTTTACAAATGATGAACCTGAGATAAAGATAGGCTCCTCAACTCACCCCTCAGGATCCCTCCTAGCCTTAGGCTTTTGGGGAAGGTGTGTTAACCAACAACCATTACTCCCTGGAAGTTCTTCTACTAATCTGACTCGCTTCCTTCCTAATACAAGCGTGGCTCATTTCCACCAGTGAAGTTCAGCTGAGAAGCACACTCACCTGGAGTCCCTTCTGGAAGTCAAGTGAACCTTTCCAGGTGAGGCTGCCGTCTTGGAGGGAGGGTCCTCACCCCTCACTGGAAAGTCATCAGTTGTAACAAGAACTGCTTCCACTGTACATCTGTATTTTACTGCGTGGAAGGCGGGCGGGGGGTGCCTTTAGATTCCTTTAGCTATAGATATCACAATTACTTTCCCTCTCTCTAATTTGGATGTTAATGTATTAGCTACAGCTTTGCCTTCTAGGCTAGAAATTGTTTTTTCCCCCGCCCTGAAATTATACATCCAGATAGAGTGGTGTTCATTAAAGTAAGATTAGGAGAGGATAATATGTGAGAGGTATGTAATCTTTTGCAAATGGTTAGTAAATTGGAACTACCCCAATTACAATCTTGTTCATCACACAGGGCTGAATTACTCTGCCTGGGACGGGAGTCTCAGCCACAGCTCTGCTCGGCTCACATTTCATAAATATTGTATACACATGATATTCTCAGCCATCTGCTTCGCTGGTTGCTGGGCACATTTTCTGACTTTCTGGTTGACTGCAGAGAGTGACAGGGCAGGGCGGCCATCCTGAATGTTTCCCTCAAAGCCCAGTGCGGCTGTCCTTCCCCTGGGGCTCTCCTGACACCATATGCCCCAGGATTGATGCCAGGGACACAGACCAGCCTCGATGGCATCCTCTCTGCCCACACTAAGGCCTTGCTGCAGCCTCCAGGGGCTTCCCAAGCAGGGACCTGGGAGGTGTGCCTTGAGCTGTGCCTGAAAGGTCCATCTCTAGAAGGGACTTGGAAGCCAACAGAGGTGACTTAGAGAACATGCATCATTCCCTGGCTCAGGGAGGCTGGGAACTGGGCGATGCCCAGGGTTGGCTGTGAGGTCCTGCCTCTGCCTCTCATGGGCAGATGGTCTGAAAGCATGGAGGGTGAATCCCACTTCTTATGGGTGCTCTGCTCAGCATCAGCAGTTGGGTCCATCTCTTCCTCTTACTCCTTGGGTCTGACCAGAGTAGCTCCCTCTGAACACTTAGTTTCCCTAAAATCTCATTTCTTTCCAAGAGGCAATGAAAAATAGTGATTAACAGGGAGGACCTTGGACTCAGAGTGTCTGGGTTTAAAGCCCTCCCTGCTATTTACCAGTTGTGTGGTCCTGAGCAAATAGTTTAGCCACCTTGAGCTTGGGTTTCCCCATCTGTAAAATGGGTAATAATAGTATCTGTCCCATAGGGCTGTGGTGAGTTAATACTTAGAACAGCACCTGGCGTACAGTAAATGCTCAGTAAAGGTTTGTCATTATTTTACTGCAAAGGTATTTTGGCTTTCTTCCTGCAGATTGCAGCAACCCCAGAAGAGAACATGCCAGAGAATTTGTGCTAGATGCGAGCTTTAAGCAGGAGGAAACCAGACAAAGAGAAAAGGCTGGATCATTTTAAGAGTTAACAGTGTGCTCAGCACCATGTTTAACAGAGGTTATTTTATCCCATTCTCACAGTTTTTTGAAGCATATATATTATTATGCCCACTATGCAGATGAGGAAGGTAAGGCTCAGAGCTTTTTGAAAAGCAGACCTCCTGCTGCTGCCTCGTTTAAAATTTCCAGCTTGCCATTTGTTTTAGGATAAAATCCCAAATCTTTAACCTGGCCCATAAAATCCTCCATAATCTGATTCCAGCCCACCCTCTTGTTCCCCTTTGGTCACTCTCGGCACTCCTGTCTGATCGGTGTGTTCATCAGCTTCCTACACCCTCCCACTTCCGGGCCTTCACACAGGCTGTTTCTTCTGCTTGAACCTGACTTCTCCTTCCTTTTTTTGCCTAAATAATTCGTATTCATCCCTCAGATCTCAACACTTCTCCAGGGAAGTCTTCCTCGAACTGCCAACCTCCATCATCCCCATCCCCACCTCCAAGACTAGATGAGGCTCCACTCATATATGCTTTCACAGTAACCCGTGTCTTCTTCATAGCACCTCTTACAACCATCATGAAATGCTCAACTGTGTGTGTTGTTTGTCTTACTAGATTGCAAGCCCCATCAGGACAGTGTCTGTGTCAGTCAGGAGAGACTGGGCTCGGTAGTAGAAACATAAATCCCAACCCTTATGTTTCTCCCTTAAGTAACATGTCTCGTGGGGTTGAACAAAGGCCTCTGCTCCACCTTGTCACCCAGAGATCTAGGACAGTGGAGGCCTCAGCACCTTGTGGCTGCACCAGGTGGAACACTGGCCTTTTCAAGGATGCAACAAGGCAAGAGAAACATTGTAGAATCATGTGTGCATAGGTAAAATGCAGGCACAGCACAGAACAGGGGCACACACACTCTGCCCAACTGCAAGGGGGCTGGGACCTACAGAGGAGCAGGTGGATTATTTGATCTGCATAGGATCTTAACCAACATGTTCCCTGTGTGTTCTCCGTGCCTAGCACATTGCATGGTACATAGTAGGAGCCCCAAAATATCAGCTGAATGAATGAGTGTGTCAGTGTAAGTCTATCAAGATCACATAGCCAGCACATGGTGATGGGGCTCGGCTTTGGACCACAATCCTCCTATTCGCAAAATCTTTGGGCTTTGCACTCTGTTTTGTTGTCGCCTCTGATTTACGGAATGCTTTTTCTCTCCCCATGTAGAGAACAGAATATCATGCATTTAGCCACTTAATAGATTTGTTTTTCCTAATGAAGGTGATGAAAGTTGCATGTCCTCCAATCAGCCTTGCAATCAGCCATTCATCCACTCACCCAAGACAAGTGGCAATTCAAAAGCAGCTAACATTTCTTAAGTGCCTACTGTGTGCCAAGTGTGTGATTCCAGCTAAGGCACACAAAAGCTCGGTGAGGTGAGCACTGTGTTTCCTGCTTTGCAAATGAAGACACTGACACTGGGAGTGAAGCCTAGACCCAGATGCAGATCTGCTGGCTGAAGTCCAGAGCTCTTCCCCCAGAGCAGTCAGTGGCTCTTACAGTAGAGCAGGCATCAGAATCACCTAGAGGACCAGAGGAAGTGCAAATGGCTGGGCCTTGCCCTAGTTTTCACTCAATAGAAGGAGGGGAGGTGGTGAGGGGGCCTGAGAATCTGCATTTTTAATGCACTCTCAGGTGACATCGGGTGGCAGGTCTAGTACCTTTGTTTTGAGAATGGCTTCCCTACAGTGTGCTGTGTGGAGAAGGTGAGGAGCGCTTCCTCTGTTAACTTGGTTCTGGTGTCGTGCCTGGAGGAGTGTGGGGGTCAGGAACGTAACATATTGGGTGGCTGGTATTTGGTCCTTCTCTGTGAGGCTGCCTGCAATAGAAGTCTGTAAAATGAAGGGGTTGGACGGGATGAGCTCTGGGGTGCTCTGCAGATCTGACACTCTGTGTTCTGTGATTGGATGAGCTAAACCAAAGCTACAGCTTCCATTTAAGTCTCTTCCTAGGTGGGAAGTGCTATAGACTAAAAATTGTGTAACAGTAAATACCCAGGGAAGTCAAGGAGTTATTGAGTAGCCACTGTGTGCTCAGCATATTGGAGGGCTGTGGGAAATCCAAGACAAGTGTAAGATATGACCCTGCTACTCCAGGCACCAACAGCCTGGTTGTGGAGACAAAACACACACTTGAAACAATGATAGAAAAACATGTCAGGATATAACCAAGTGCTAATTGGTTTGAATCTGGCGAGGAGCTACCTGCGGGGTTTAGGGAGCTCCAGGGGGAAGGTAAGACTCCTGGAATCTAGGAATTTGAGAATCTATAGCTAACATTTGTTAGTTATTTTAACCCATATGAGCCCCACAGCATGGTGTGAGGTGGACATTTTGAAGATGAAGAAACAGACTCAGACTTGCCCAAAGTCAACTTTTATTAAGTAAAGAAATTGGGATTTGAACCCCAGCCTGCTGATAACAGAGCCCTTGCTCTGCAAATGGCGCAGGAGGTGAAGTAAGGGAGATGGGAGGTACCAGCAAAGACGTGGCACATGCATCCCACCTAGGCCATGTGGACAGCGTTGGGTGAGATGAGGCGGCAGAGAGGTTGGGTGAACAAAGTGAATGTCAACTTGATAGATCTGAAAAGCAGCCCTGGGGTCCCTGAGTACAATGAAAATACTGACAATCATGGAATGGGCACAAGGAGTGTTTTATTCGGGTTGGTCCAAAAGTAATTGTTGTTTTGTCATTTAAAAAAAAAGCAACGGCAAAAACCTCAACTACTTTTGCATCAACCTAATACATCACTAACACTTTCATCTCATCCAGGGATGTTTGCGGGGAGTGGCTAAGGCTCGGATACATCAGTGCACAGTAGCAGAGTTACTCCAGATCCTGGAGGCTCTGAGTCTCTGCCACATCTTTTCAGGCCATTGATGGTCCAGACATCTTTGTGTGAATTAGAGAAAAAGATATCCCTTCCTCCAAGAAGTTGCAACTCTGGCCGGGCGTGGCGGCTCACTCCTGTAATCCCAGCACTCTGGGAGGCTGAGGTGGATGGATCACCTGAGGTCGGGAGTTCAAGACCAGCCTGCCCAACATGGTGAAACCCTGTCTCTACTAAAAATAGAAAAAAGTTAGCCGGGCATGGGGGTGGGCACCTATAATCCCATCTACTTGGGAAGTTGAGGCAGGAGAATCACTTGAAGCCAGGAGGCGGAGGTTGCAGTGAGCTGAGATCTGGCCACTGCACTCCAGCCTGGGCAGCAAGAGCGAAACCCCGTCTCAAAAAAACAAACAACAAAAAAAGAAGTTGCAACTCCATGTCAGGACACAAAGCTTGGCTAGAGGGTGGGCTGGATCCCTGTCCCCATCCATCCCCACATACCTTTTTATCTTATAGCCTGGTCAACACCTAAATCTGTACCACTGCATCTTGTAGGCTTGCGTCCCTACCACCATGTGTGCATGCACAGCACCACACACACACACACACACACACGTGTGCATAAACCAACACCCTCCCCTTGCCCCAGGGAATTCTTTACTTGTCAGGTAGGGGATAACAGAAACCTCTGTGACTTCAAGCCATTGCATTTCCTCCTACCCAGCAGGCTTTTTAACAGAATTTCTTCTAAGAGGGTTTGCTGGCTGGGCTGGGAGAAGCGACTAGAATGAAATCCACAAGGTCAGGGAGAAGCAGAGCAGGTGACACTGTATCTGTCTGACTCTAGGGATATAGTAACAAAGGAGATGGTGCAGGGAGGCACCAAGTCAAGGACAGATGAGGCTTGGGAGGCTCTCCCTTCCCCCATCAGACTGTTAACATGGAATACAAAGCTCAAGTCTTTATTACCGAAAAAAGAAAAAGGAGCAGCAGGAGAAGAGTGGGAGCCAGTAAGAGGGGAGAAAAGAGAGAGCCACACGCTGAAATCAATACTGCCCAGGACAAGCATTATCCCATGTGGAACACCTCAAGCCTCTGCCTAGAAAATTTGATTGGATCTTCAGAAAAACCTATTAGTGTGTTGTCAGGACCTTCTGGTGATAACTGACCAGCTCTTGCCAATCGATGCTCTTCACTTGTGGAGCTCCTGATTTTTTAACAGCATAATTGTTTTTTTAATAACGGGCTGGCTCACCCACTCCAGCAAGCAGGGAGTCAAAGTCAGACTCCTAACTTAAAATATAGAGAAACGCGATGCTCCAGCCGCTTCTTCCTAATTGCACAATTACTTTATGGAGCACCAGGGATGGAAGGCTGCAGTGGGGGTGCGGTTTGTTTTTTTTTTCAGCCAAGCGAGGTTGTTAAGAAAAGTCACAGAAGTAATTAAACGTCAAAATTATTTACTAAATGAAAGCCATTCTTCACCAAGGAGTCTTTATTTATTTTTTATAAAGAAAAAGGGCAAAAATTGGATGATCCCAGGATGGCGAGGACATCATAAAGCAACAATGGAATTAGTTGTCAATTATTACAGCTTTTTAATTTTCAACTCAAGAGGGAGCAATGCATATTTTCCTTAGGTTTTAAATGCACTATAACAACAGCAGTATTTTTGCTCTTTACCGTGCCTAGGATCTGAGATGTCAAAGTACTTTACAAATAACTTCGGGATTGAGGCTCTGTACAGCTGGAGAGCGGGGGCCCAGGGAGGAAGCGATTTGCCCAAGGTCACGGCTGAATCAGAGGCACAGCTGGAAACACTACTCATGAATACTGGCTCCTGGAGTCAGAGCTCATCACCATCAGCCTGCCCACCTCCCACACACACCAAAACAAAACCCCAAAGCCAGAAAACAGCAGCAGGCAGAGAAGTTGCCTGCCCTCCACAGCCCAGGGTGTTCACACTGACAATTTGCTGTACAGATTGGAAGCTGGGTATACAGGTCAGAGATCTCTACAGATTGCCGTTGCTGGACCCAGGGGGATCAGTCACTAAGGAAAGCTAAAAGTTCACTGTGCATAGTTGGGCAGCTCAGCCTTCCATCCTGAGTCCCCAGGTATATATGTCAGATTCTGGCCTTCCAGGAGGGGTTGATGGTTCATGCAACAGTTCGCTCTACCCACCTAGCAGGCCTGGTTCTTTTCTGGGCTGGCTCCCTCCAGAACTTGCTCTACGTGCTCAGAGTTGGAGTGCAAGATTCAGAGAAGAGAGAGCGAGCAAGAGAGGGAGAGAAAGAGGAAAAGAAAAGAAGGAAGATGGAGGAGAGACTGTTTGGAAACACGTGCAGTCCCTAGAACCTCTTTTTATGAAGACTCCATTCCACACTGTTACATACATGAGGGTCCCACGTTGAGTACAGTTTCTGATTATTTACCAGTTCAGTTAGGCTGAAGTTTGCTGGTGACATTATTATGGTTTTGTAGATATTTAATTAAACATTTAATACATTTGATTTTATAGTTTCCTGGTCTTCCCTGGATTTTAGAGCTCATATATATATATATATATATATATATAATTTTTTTTTCTTTCCAGGTCTGAAGTATGTTCACAGGCTCTTGAAATGTTTCCAGGGCACAGGCACTGTGCTTTCTGACCTTAATGGAGAAAATGGCTGAGAGAGATAGGAGAAGGGAGACATGGGGAAAAATGATGTCGACAATGACAGAGCAAGAAACAAAATTTTAAAAACCAAACCCAAACAAAAATTTAACAAAGCATACTTTAGAATTGCTGGTTAGAAATAAAAAGGAAACCCAGGCCTTACCAAGATATTTCTAAGAAAGAGACAGTTATTTGAAAGACCCATCCAACCAGGGATGGAAAAAAAAATCTCTTATTATTCAATAATTTATTGAGCACAGGGCCAGATACTGCACTTGGCTTCGGAGATCTGGAGCTGGATCAGATACAGTCTCTACTCTCAAGGAATTTACTGTTTTTATTGAGGATGACAGAAAGGTAAACAAACAGTTCAGATATGTGATAAGGACACAAATTGAGGTAAGCATGAGGAATTGAAAAAGCACAGAGAAGCAACCTGAAGGATGCAGAGACATTCTCAAAAGGAGGAGGACACCCCCTGAATATTCAAAGGCACAGAGGTGGGATAGGATAGGGGCCAGGGGCCATGGGCAGTGGGGGATCGCAGGGTAACACTGAAAGGCCGAACCGAATTGAAGGCAGATTGTGAGGATGTGGATTTAGTCTGCAATCAAACGTGAACCAAGAATGGTTCCCCAGCAAGGGAGGGACGGTGAGGGGACTGGGGGAGGAGGAAGGGAAGCCAGTCCAGAGGCTGCCACATTCTTTCATTTGAGGGTAAAGGGTCTGGACCAGGTGAGTAACATGGAAATGATGCATTCGAGTCAAGTTTGAGAAGTATTTAGAGGCAATCGGCAGGAATTCGTATCCGGTGGAGGCAAATAACCCAGGTTTCTAGTTTGGTAGACTGATCACACTATTAATTAAGATGGAATATTAAAGAAGAAGTAGGTTTGGAGGAAGCTTTTCATTTCCCCAAACCTCAGGATCCTAAAGCAGGTGCCACGCTAAGGGGGATGATGTCCCAAAGATTCCCCTGAAAAGTTGCCAGGAAAACCCAGCAAACACTTAAGGGGTGTAGGGACACAGAGTCCTGATAGGTTACGATTTTCCTTTCTGGTCCCTCTATCCAAGACAGAAACAGCTCTAGAGGCCCAACACTAGAAATCTGTTCATTCTGCCTCAGAAGAAAGGGGCGTGAAGCGAATAGAGACAGAGAAGAGACGTGATAGATACTGCTAAGGCCATGTGGAGCGCAGGGCGGAGGCTGTGCTGTGATTCATGGTTGAAGGGAGTTTATTGGAAGTTAGCTAATAAAAGCTCCCAGCTATACTCAGGCATCTGTGTTCTCCCTGGCTGGCAACACACCCTACATAATAGTTGGTGCGGTGGCAGAGTCGAATGGAGACACAAATATCTATCCATCACACCAAATTCATTGGGTTAAACTCCCATCACCCAGAGATGACCCTTTCCTACCGGAGGAAGTAATGAGCTAGAAATAAGTGCTTATCTGAAGCTGAGTCTAAGTAAATCTGCAATCACGGACATTTCAAGTGGTAGCTTCCTTCGGTTTGGGCTTTTCAAACAGATGGATACTCTAGCATGAAATTGCCAAGATTAACAAGAGAACGCTAGTTTAACACACAAGGCTGGAGAAATAGCCGGGGCCATCTACAGAGCAGGATTCCCACATCTTGGCCAGAGACTTGCTCAGCATTCACGGGAAGTAAACAGCCCCAGAGCAAAGCAACTGGATTTCTTTCTTGGTCTTCCATGTTGGCAGAGGGAAGACAAACGAGGACACTCCGGTTTGGGGACGGCATGAATGAACCACACATGTCCATAAATAAACCCAGAGCCCTCCAAACACGTGGCTTGTTTGTTCACACAAAAGCCAGCCTGGCAGCCCTCTCGCCAAGCCATGTTCACAGTTGGATCCTTAATGCATCGTGAGTGTTCAATCAAACTTTTAGTGGCGAAACTCTGGGAGCAGAAAGCCAGCTAAGCCCAAATGGTCCCTTTGCTTTTCCATCTTTTGTGGCTGCCTGGCTGTGCTCTTACGGGTTTTGTTGTCAACAAACTCCTGGCTTGCCTTTGAGCACTCCAAATTATTGAAAATGACTACAGCTTAAGACTGGCAGGATGATTGTTAAAAACAGCCCTGGCATTAATCATAGCTTAAGAGCTTTTGGAAAATGATTCTAATTCAGAAGGGGTGGCTTACAAAGAGGCTTGTCGAAAGCGAAGCAGACATCAAATTCTGAAAGGCAAAAAGCCTCCTTGGTACCCACACCTGTCTTCTGCAGTCCAGCTGGCAGAACTGCATAGGGGGCACGGCTTACCCCACCAGCTCGCCCCATCTGAGACCATCTTGAATTTTCCCCATGAGTCCTGTATCATCCCTACCTCTGATATGGGGACCTTGAGATGGGAGAGACTTCAGGGAGCACCAGCAGTTACAGTTTTCTTGGCAGTCCTGGGACTAAGGAAGAAGTGGCCTTGTTTTCTGTCAACAGTTGGAATGCCTTAGACCAGTGCTAAAATAAGCTGTGTGCATAGAGGCAGCTGCGTAGGCAAACACATGGTCAGCATTTGCAAGGAGCCAGGCAGGGCGACGAGCTAATACTTCTGCCTTTTGCCTGCCTGGCACAACAAAGGAGAATGATTTTTGCCATCAGCATTCTCCCTATCACGGAATCATTGCACAATTTAGCATGATTAATGGTTTCCATTTAGGAGAAGCTGAGAATGAAAACAGTGGGGGAGTGGTGGCACTTGCTGGGGGTGTCTGTGGCTGATACTAGAGTGAAAGGGAGAGAGAGCTGGCCATTGCTTGCCAGCCCATATCCTCCAACCTGTACTTCCAGGCACAACTGGGGAGACACAGTGGGGCAGAGACACATGGCTTTGACATGTTTTTGCAGAAACAGTCTGAAAGCTGCAACCTTGTGAGGCACTGTTTGCTGTTTCATTCTTGCATGCTTCCCAGTATCTGTGACTAGGAAGCCACTCCCTTTTACCTGCCAAAGGGAGTGCCAATCCCAGAGGATCCTAACTAAGGGCTGGGTCTGACAGTGGTCAGGGCACAGTGATAGGGCTAGTGGAACTAACTACACCGCTTCTTGAAATTCCTGATGGCCACGCGGAGATGCCACACAGGAAGGGAGGGACCCCTCTCTGGTGCTGGGAAGGTAGGGGTGGCATCCAACATAGCCGTCTGTCTCTGGAGCGCCCAGCTGGTGGTGGACCTAGTCTCAGCTCTTATCTGGTGGCCTTCCTGGGAGTTCTTCTTCTCCCCTTGGTAGCATCCTTTTCTTTCCACTTCTGTAGACATGGCTTCTTTTCAGATCTTATAGCTGCTGCAGGTGAGTGGTGAGACAAAGGGCGCCATAGCCAGAGACTTGTGGGTGCTGATAGCAACCAACCGGGAAAACACAGAGAATTCAAGAGGGCCTGCATTTTTTTTAAAAGCAATAGCCTTTGTAACTGAAGCCAGATAGAGAGAAAATTGGTGATCTTGGCTAGGGCTAATGTGACTCAAGGCCCTTCTCGATGCATTGGTGTCTCTACAAGGAAATCTATTATTTTCCATAAACTGTCTTAAGCATCTCCTGGGCTACATTTCTGGCTGTGTTAAGAATCAAGCCATCAAGAACAGCTGTGAACGTTACACACTTTCAGCAGCAGCAATGGGCTTTGGCAGGGAAGTAGGAGCAAAAAACCCAAGTAGGACATTTCAGTTGACAGTAATGGCATTTTCCCTTCCTTGTCCAAACGATAAAAGATTCATGTTCCTAATTGCAACACTATAGCTGCCCCCATCACTTTATTCTGGGAGAGGAGGTTAGAGAAAACAGGCCTAGAGAGAGGGAGAGAAAGAGAAAGAGAGAGAGATGGATAGTAATTTCGTCACTAGCTAACAGAGACTGATTAGTGCAGAAGATTCCCTTCCATAGCAATACTTTTTAATCAGGTCTGCTGTGTCTGGGCAAACAGCTTTTGTGGATTAGCTAGACTTGAGCTTGCCAGCATCCACTGCAAGTTTAAACGATGAAATAAACAACTACAGAGAAAACAAACCAAAAAGAGTAATAAAGTCACACATTTCAATATTCAGCAACCATTAAGGGATTTAAATATTTGCCTGCTAAAGGCCTGCATTAGGCTCTTCCAACACCAGCTCTGGAAGACTGAAATATCAATTACGGATCAATTTTCCCCCTAAGTAAACACTAATGCAGGATAAACAGTATTAGAAGATGCAATAGTAACATTGCTGACTTCAGGATGGACTTCCTGCTGGTAACAGCAAGTTTAAGCCTGGTGATTAATTAACCTGAGAAGACAGCACTTAAGGAAGATTTGAGGCGGTCACGTCTGAAATATGACTGTGAACCTGTGCACGTCTGGAGGGCAGCTGAAGTCCCGGGCCCAGAGAACTGGTTGATTTGCCCCTCAGTAGTGGTCCTCTTTCCCCAGCTCAACAATTCGAAGGATTAGGATGGAGTAAAATGGGAGGCGGAAGTGGGTGTGCATGCGTGTGAGAGAGAAAGCAAGTAGACAAGGTCAGGTTCCTTGTTGGAATTAATTCCGCATTTCAATAGGCAAGGCTCGAGTTGTATTTCCCAGCACTGACCACCAGGGGCAGTAGACGTTTTATGTTCATTTGGGAATGAAAAAAATAAAAAAAACATAAAAGACAAAACAAAGTTTCCTGTGTACTGAAGAGCCTGGAAGCTGAGGATTGGATGACTTGAAAACAGAGAAGAGTCTTGCTTTCAGGTCTCAGTTCAGGGATGCTCATGTGTAATGATGTGAGAGTGTGGTGGGGGCACTGAATCCTGCAGCTCCTACTAGAGGCACATTTCAACGTTTTGAGAAAAACACAAATAAGGCAAGGACTATGGTTTGCACTTTTAAAATACACCATATCGCATTCTGAAGGCCCCTCACAATGTATGATACAATACCTAGGCTTTTCTTAGCGATTACCCAAAATGTTATTCCCTGATAATATTCCAGTGGGTCCTTGAGAATGATGGGGCCAATAGCTCTCAAGTCAACTGGCTGGCTCAACTCTTCAAAGCCAACCTGAAAGCCACCTGTAGGAAGGATGGACATGCAAACATCAAAGTTTGAAATACAGCACTGGTGGCCCATTCAGATTAGGTGTAACGTAAGGCTCAAGCAGCCAGCTGTTTGACTATTCTCCCTTTAATTAGCTGGTACTTGCTAGGTGACTACTGTGTGACTTCCAGGGACTTTAATATGGTACTGAGCCACAAGGTCATGGATGATGGCCAAGAGTCCCTTCTTTCTTCTCCTGTACAGGGGGCCAGGACATCTGAGTGCTTCAAAACTACACGTGTGGCTGTGAATACAAATTTCAGCCTGAAGGAACTTGGCTGCCATTTCTTCATGACAAAGCGCTGTGTATTTGGGATCCTGGACGAAAGGTGTATCAATCTTGGGCATAATTTTATAACAAAACAAAAATACCTTCACTTAAGCAGGGTCTTTCTACCTGTAGCACGGTGAGCATGGTTTCTTTGAGGTTCTGGATGACAGAATTAAAGGAGCATTTCTCCATGGAGTAAGTCCACAGTGGTATAAGAATTACATTTCAAGTAGACAGAGGACAGTGAAAGATTG
Source organism: Cacajao melanocephalus (assembly GCA_963573385.1). Classification (NCBI taxonomy): domain Eukaryota; kingdom Metazoa; phylum Chordata; class Mammalia; order Primates; family Pitheciidae; genus Cacajao; species Cacajao melanocephalus. The sequence goes on from CAUYLG010018486.1 coordinate 141,690, forward strand.
CACCAATTAACACCCACATATCACCTCGGGGTTCCAGTTGATGTATTTGGATAATGCCAGGCCAAAACATTTGCGAAAACTCTCTGGAGGAAACGAGGGCCATTTTCACTCTCGTACACGCTCTTCTCAAATGAAGGAGCGGGCAACTTATCAAGCTCCTTTGAGTGGGGACTGCTTCTAGCACCTTCTCATTTGCATACCCAGTGGAGCTCAAAAGGCAAATGTGCAGTAGTCACCACCTCCTGTCTGCCTCAGCTCAAGGAACTTCTGGGTCCCTTTTCTGTAGGGTTCTGCATAAACCTGGAGCCTCATGCTGTGAACAAGAGGGAAAGGGGTGGGGAGACTAAACATACTGCATGCTACGTGACTTGGCATAACTCTGCTAATGAATGGTGAAGAGAAAAGGGTCATTAAACCTTCTAAATCATGGTTTGCAAGAGCACGATGTGTCTATATGCACAGGAACACGCAGAGCTCTCTCTGAGTAGTGACCACTTCTTCGTAACCATGGGTAACCTTCTATCTTTTGAGTCACCATCTCCTCTATCCTGTGACTGACAGGTAATGAACACGTAGTGTGTGTCTGGCACCTTTTTGACTGAGCGCTGGGCGCTGACTGCATATCTCATTGATCTCTCCTAACAACCTTCGAGGCTATGGTGATGTCCACCTTGCAGAGCAGGAGACTGAAGCCAGGTAGGCTGGGACACTCACTGGAGGTTTCACTGCTACGTGATGGGACAGGGATCTGAACGCAGCCAGCCTCACTCTAGTGTGTGCTTTTGATCCTTATTCTACTCCATCTCTCTGGGTCTTTTTATAGAGAGGCAATGAACGGTGTTCCCTACTGCTCCTTGCCCTGCGGCAGAGGCTGGGAGAGTTTACAGAAGTCTTGACTCCTCTGCCTGGACTTTTTAGTACAGCCACCAGACACATCCCACCCTGCGCACAGAACTGATTTCTTTCTTCTCCCATACAAATCAGCAGGCTGGCTGGGCTTGTTGCCCTCTGTACTTCGGACTCACGTTCTTTCTCCATGAACCTATAAGATCCAGCTAGGGTCCCAGCTCCTGCGTGAAGCTGTCTGGGGATTTCTTTTCCCTTCCCTTCACTGACTTCCCTTCTCCAGAAAATTCCCATAGCACTCCCTGTGCTTCACTGTATTCGGTGGGACATCCATGGCTCAGGGTCACTTCATGTTTTCATGTGGAATAACTGATGCCCCACCTGGCCTCCAGAGACTGCCTTATACTTCTCTGCATCCCTCGCTATGCTGGACATACAGCAGGTGCTCAATAACTGCATATCTGGTTAACTGATTTTTTTTATAGAGACAGATAAGAGGCCAGGCCAGGATGGAGGTGGCCCAAGGGGAGATGCACAGCCTTTGGCCTTTCTGGAGCTTACCTTTTCTTTCCCTGTGGAACTTTCCCCATTACATGGCCAAGGGAGAAAAGGGGAACTCAACCACAGCTGGGGGGATGGTGGGAAAAGGGCACTTTGGGCCTGGCCAGACATTATCTGCGCATTTATTAAGATCAGCCACCATGAAGTGTAGTCATTGCTCACTTCAGCCTGCAAGGCAAGGACGATGACAACGGACCAAATCCTGCTGTCTACCCAGGCCTGGAAGTCTCGGCAACCTAAACTGTAAGTGAGAACAATCTTCTGCAGGCAGCCAAGCCAGTCCTCCACGGCTCACATCTTCTTTTTATGAAAGGAGAAAGAACTTTAAATGAAGAAGGTAGAATGAATTGTTAAGACACAAAATCCCAAAATAAGAGACAGGTGGAGCAGCCAACACAGGGAAGTTGGTGGGGGTGGGGGGTGAGAGAGGGGATGAGTGCAGGAGACACGTCCACAGGAGCGGCCTGTTCCGGCGGGCCCACCACGACAGCTCGCACACCTGCACAAATCGCTGAGTCCACACGGCAGCCCAGACTCAGCCACGGCACCCGGCTCACCTGTCCACTGAGAGTGGGGAAGAGAACAAGGACAGGAAGGATGAGCGGAGAAGGAGAGAGCACGCGGTCCCCAGCAACCCAGCTGGCAGCATGTCCTAGCATCTGCTGCCAGCGTTCTTGGCCCCGCACACGGTCCTAAGGAGGAAGCTTGGACCAGAGGCCCATCTCTTCTCTCACTCGGTGGCGTCCGTAACAAGTCCATAAAGAGATTAAAGGATCACTTTGTAACATTAATTTTTTTTTATTAAGAAGACAGATATTTTATAGTACTTCTTTTTTTTTCTTTTTTTTTGTAAAAATGGTATACATGAACCGATACAAAATGCGAATGGGAACATATGGATATGGAGTTTCTTACACTGTAACATTGTCCATGTACACCTTAAAACAGAACTGGCCTAAAGGGAAAAGTAAGACATTGGTGTGACTAAAGAACAAGCTTATTTGGCATCAATTATACATCCTTCATTATTTTATATTCCTTTAAAAAACACAAAAAAACAAGTTTGTTCTTTCTTCACTCTAAAAAAAGTGATCAACCTGTACAAAGTAATACTCAACAATACATTTCAAACAGTGCACTGTATACTTAAGAAAAAATACATAAACCAATATACAACTAAAATCCATAATTTCCTGTTTTTGCTTTATTATTATTTTTTTTCCAATGTGTGGGGCCTACACTTTGCAATCTACCTGAGACGGAAAACACCAATCGAAACACATGAACCTGAGACATGTCAACATCGTAAGCCATAAAGTTACATCAGGAACACTGCACTACTGTACACTTTTCAAAACAGAAAGATGGGAGGTCCCAAAAATGAGATGCCAATTCTGTGAGCAATGGTGTGATTTTTTCTGTTTGTTTTTTTTTTCTAAAAAGAACAACTGAAAAAAACCTTTCAACAACATGCTAAATGATTCTCACCCTTTGATATGATTATACTATGGTCAGAATGGGTGCTAAGGGCTCGGAATAGAGCTGCACATTATAAAATTCATTGAAAAAGGGATGTTCATTGTGGCTTTTTGTCTTGGTTAAGTGCCTAGGGACAGGAGAGGGGTAAACAAAATGCTGCTCGATAATGGATTTTCTTTTACATACCAGTCCGTTCCCAAAAGGCCCCCATATTGCAATGGTTCTATCAAAGGTTAAAGTAAAAACAAGAAAAATAAACACGTTTTCAAATAACAAAGAGTTGACACTTTTTTCCCCTTAAATAAATCAGCATAAGTTTTCCACATAATGTAACAATAGTAAAAATGCACCTTGCAAAATCCAAAATTACTCACTGAAAATGTAATAGAATATATATTTATATATATATATATAGATCTATCTTTTTTGATGCCATCTTTCCATAGGGACTGTTCTCTGGAGTCTAGAGCCTTACCAAACATATGGTAAGAGTTTAGTTTTTGTCCTTCAGGACTACTTCTAGATTTCCTAGACATTTCAGTGAAAATCCCCACACTTCTTTAAAAAATGTAAATGGCAACTTGACTCCTCTACCTTTTCCCGAGGCTCCCCATCTAAGATATGTTCAAGGTAACTGATTTTAGTAGCTATGCACTATGGCTGCCATCATGCGAGGATCAGTAATTTTTGGCAGATGGTTCTTAAGGCTGAGGAAAGAGGCCAAGGCTAGTGTATGAAAGGTAAAAAGATAAAAACACTCACATTTGAGTTTTGATTAAGTAACTGAAAATCCCTACATGCTGTTTTTCCACCTCTGCTCTGACCTATCGAGAACTGAGAGCGACAGCAGACCAGTGTGAGAACAATACCGGCCCTTCTTTTGTACCTCCTGCCTTTGTCAAGCCAAATCTGAAGGAATGAAAGTTTCACACAGATTCGAGTTGGAAATCCCAGCATGACAAATATCTGTAATATACAGTACATGCAGGCCACATCCTACTGCCTTCCTAACTAAGCACAAAGGAAAAAAAAAATATTAACCCTGTCCCATTCAGTCATTCGCACGACACACGGACTTGCTTTTTCCTACAAATTAGTGAGAAGTAAGGCCGATTGGGAAAGGTGGATGGAACCATTTGGAACAGAAACAACCAGAGCAGAACTATATTTCCCCCCTCCCTACTTCCCCTCCTGTGGCAACTCAAATTTGTCCACTTATATAAAAGGAACAGACCTCACCTGTCAGGTCTGTTTAGGGCATGGAAAAAGGAGGAGTCCTTTCTGCCCCAAACCCTTCTGGACAGCGTGGGGTATCTATACTGAGCCGTCTACAGATACAGAATTAAAGACAGATTCAATCTCATTGTGACACACCTCACTTGCAGATAACCCTGTACAGTAATGTAGTTCCACAGCAAACAGAACATTTTCTGAATCACAGTCTAATTTTCTAGTCTTCACTGCTCTAAGTATTTGAAACATGGGCAGCAGCAAAGAGTTTTCATTGTTTGTTCACCCAAATCTTTACGACAACAGAGAAGAATGCATTATGGATACACTAAATTCTGAACTATGAAATCTAAGCTGTGCTGGTTCTCCTTTTATGAAACTGAATTTGGAACAGAAAGCAGTTACCACAAAAATAAACAAAAGAAAGTAAAAACAAGAACAAAACAGGGAAGGAAAAGAGTCTAAGGAATCCCAGCAGGCAAATTCCAAAATGGGAGATTTTGGAAAAAATCCAAAATTGGGGGGGGAGGGGTATAAATGTGCACAAAGGGAGAAAAAAAAGGAACGCAACAAACAAAAAACAAGGCACAGAATTTTCTGCAATCTACTGAAACTAAATCCAAGTATCCTAGTTTGACTTGGTAGGAAGAAATAAAAATTAAACAAACAAACAAAAAACAAAAAAAGAGGTGTCAAACAGCAGAGTGTACTTTCCAAAGAACATTTTTTTTTTAACACAGCAAATCCCAAGCCTTTCCAGTCTCACACCTTTCCACCCATTCATAAAAAAACACACAAATTTCTCGCAAGTTCCAATATCACTGTCTCTTTATCATCTAAGTAGGGCCAGTTGGACACCTCATTGAAACAAAAAGGCTGATCTAGATGAAGTACTCTTTCTTTTCTTCAGAGTTGTTCTGTCCTCCTTCTGCATTGATTATAGCTGTGTCTGCGTCTGCTGCGTCATCGGCTCCTTTGGCTTCATGAGTGAAGTATGTACCTGAAAGATGAAGGGGTAAAGCACTGTGACTGTCTGATGGCCTCTGTGTAAAGTGGTACAGAGATGGCAACTTGCTTTATGGCCATCATCAGCCGAAGTGGTGTGCAGGCAGCAGAGGGGAAAAAACAATTGGAAGAAGAGAGTGGGGTGGGTGAGACAAATGGGGATCCGGGGGTTCCAAAGGCACCACTCCAACTGAACCGCTGCGATATAATTCAGCAAATGAGACATTAGAGCAGTGATTATGACCAGAGGATGTCAGCAGAAGAAGACGTGAGTGGGAGCTAAAAATGCAGAAAGCTGGAGAGCTGCTGACTAACGTATAAACAGTAAACACCAATGACCAATGACCAGATATGTGCACGTACGTGGTTAAAGACCAAAGCAAGGGAAGAGCAATTAGCCAATAAATGAATTAGGGCCCTGATGATGCTTCTGTCATCATCTCAACTCATTTATTTGAACCACAGTCTCCTGTCTTTATGAAACATTATTGCCTACGCATAGGTGAGAATATGCTTGAACTTGCACAAGTGTGTTTGATTTTCCTATGTCTTCCATGTTAGAGTGAGGTTCCGGATTGAGAAAGAATTTGACATTGTAACGGCTGGGGTCAAGGTTTGGGAACTGTCTTAATGAGCAAGTGAGTCTCTCTCATTACGTAACTCTAGCCCGGACCCGGATTCATGGATTTGCTAATTGGCACAGTCACTTTATAATGACATTAGACAGATGTTACAAAGTTAGGGACATTCTTATCACCAAATCCCAACAGTTTACATGGAGAACGACAAAGACTGCACCTCAGTATGCTATATAGGTAGAACTTAAACTGCCTGCCATAATCAAATAATCTTCCTCCTGTTACATACTGTATTCCTGAAGAGTCTTCTACTTAAAAAGGTTGAGACATTCACTATATTTTCAGGTTTTCAAAGTGACAAATCTGAAAAAGCAAGCGGTCAAACGCTTCTCGGTATCCTTTTTTCCTGCTGTAGAATGACACACATGTTCCCTTATCCTGGTCCTTCACAGCTGCTGCTCAGATGCTACCCTGCTCTTTGGCCTTACCTCCTGTCTCTATCAAGCTTACCACCGAGAGGCTGGGAGTTCTTGGCCAAACAGACTGCCTCCTGAGTGTGGGCTGAGGGTGAAGTACGGACAGCTCTGATCGTCCTAAACCGTTTTATGCTTGAGACAGGCACTCTGTATCCTAAAGGTGCTTAAGTACCTTAGACCTCCACTGCTGTGCTCAAGGGACCTTCCCCCAAACCCGAGTTCAACAATCAAGCAGTATGCAAGCACCTAGAAAACTCTGCAAGCTCACTGCACAGTGCTTGAGAAAATAGGCTGAGAGAGACAAGGGCAGACAAAGAAAAGGAAGAATAAATTACCAAGAGAGGAGAAGAGGATCAGAGCAGCATGGGGCAGAGAGGAGGGGCATTGGAAAAGATGATTGCCCATCCAGACTGCACAGTTGAGAAGTGTGATGATTAATGGCAATTTAAATCAATTGCACTAATTTTAAAAATACATATTTATGTGGCTTTTAAGGCAAAAAATTTTCTTTAACCTGGGCACATCAAACCAAGGAAGTCTTCTAGCCACTGTGACCAGCTTACTCAGAGTCTGGGGCCAGAGAACAGGGGGAACCCCTCTGCCTCAGAAAACAGTAGGCTGTGGATGCGCTTTTTCCATGTTTATCCTTTGGGGGTTCATGCCACATCTTGCACACTGGCCTCAACTTTATCATTTTTCCTGTATCCCCAATTATGGATGGCAGAATAACAACGCTACAAAGCTTCATATTTAGAGAAAATCTGAATCAACGAGTGCTGCTCATCAACTCCCAGAGTCCTAATCAGCGGCTGCTAAGATTTCTTTTTTTTTTTTTTTTCCCCCACTTCCAGTTTCAGGAATCAGAGAGGCCATGTGGCCACATACATCAAATTGCCTATCAAGAACAACCTTGTAAAGTCCCCAAAGGCAGAAGCTAGGGGAACACGCTGCTCCTGCCTGCCGAAGCCTTGCTTACCTTTATGTCTGGCAAAATAGCGCCCCAGAATGATGAGCAAGCACAGCATGGCGAACACCACCACCGCCACGACGCCGCCGATCACGGCATGATCCACTGCCCTGATCGAGCCTTCTTCACCTGCTCGGGAATCTGTTGAAATCAGAAGAGGAATAGGGATGTAGAGCTTACTACAAGGCACCAGAAGCCCTGGCGACACTGTCTCCAGGGTCAGAGGGTCACCTTCTTTTTTAATGGAGGAGTCAGAGAGAACAATCGAGATGGATCAAGTTACACTGAGGGAACAGGCTGACCTGTCCAGTGCTGAACTGATTTGTTCTCCCCAGAAGGCAATTTCACGATAAGCAGCATAGGAGGGTTAATGCATGTGGAACAAGCTTAGGGAGGTAGGGAAGGAAGAAATAGTCTATCTGGCCCTGACCTAGTCTTTGTGTTCACTCTATCCGTATCCAGTTGCAGAGCCTAATTAAGGAGGTTGACCTTACTATTTGAGGATGCTCTGAATGACACCTTAAGGCAAGGATGGAGCATCTCTCTATAGATGCCCAGTGACTTTTATTCCCTGATAGATTAGGTATATGCATAGGAAAAGCAAGGTACTCAAAAGCCACAGCTGCCTCGAGATAAAACAAGGATTAGAAGACTAAAGACAAATGACAGGCTTGCTACATTTAGGATGTATGAGGGAGTAAGCCTCAATTTAAAACCTAAACACTTCTTTCAAAAGAGACAGCAAGGAATAATTGTCCATTGGCACAGAGAATTTTTATTTTATTTATTTAACACCTTGCAATGCAATTAATTTTCCTTTATAAGCATCACTCCCTCAGGATGTCTTCCTCCGACTGAGGAACGACATGTTTGGCTGGGGAACAACTCCAGAATGAACCCAGAATGAGCTATGGCGATGCAGAATGGATGTATGGCGGTGTAAACAATTTTAATTTAGGAATGTGGCTACATCACCCCTTGCTGAAATCCTAATGGCATCTGAGATTTATAATGTAGTAAAAAACAATTATTCTCCTGTTGATTAATACATTAACATTTTGGAGTGGAAGCTAAACCATTGTCTCTTTTTTTATTGAGTCAAGTACGACACCTCCATTAAAATGATTTACTAGCTGTACCTTACAATTTAAGCACAGCAGCAACAGAAACGGTAAAAATCTTTTAACTTTACATGATTTGTGAAGTCATATGTGAAGGATTTACCATTTGAATCTTTCAGTACAAGAAGCACATGGCCTATAAATCTGTCCCCCTTGCAGTTGCTGGACGCCTAAGAGAAATGCATTTCACCAGGAAGACTGAGAGTGCAAATTCAAGTCAATTTTTAAGAAAGATTTATCTCTGTCTCTCTCCAAAGAACAGAGCAAATCTCTGAAGCCTCCACCTCTAATAATATTTGAAGTTTATCGATCAAGTGTACAGATCCGTGACAGCTAAAGGTAATGGTGCTCTTTTGAGCCGAAACCTGATACAACACTTTCAGCAGGAGGGCATGATTTACACTTTCTATCGATATTTCCAATTCTGCTCTGAGATTAAGTACTGAAGGATGTGGGGGAAATAACTGGTGACTGAGGGTTCCATGAAAAGTGCTTTAATTAAAAGAGTTTAAATTTTAAAACAAAGTATTTAAAGTGTTTCATTAAGTTATCTTTGAAAGGACTATAGAAAAACCCAAACCCAAACCGAAATGCCACATCAGAGGCAGCAGCAGGTCGCCCAGGACAACAGGATGATGGGAGTTTAATTGGAGAAGGGAGCTGGGTTGGAGGCCGAGTGCACTGCAGCCAATTAGCCCGCGCCGAGCCCAGCGAGCCCCTCCAGCAATGTGTCTAATAAGCTCAACTTGAAACGTGGTGGAGAGGAATCTCCCTCCTCAGCCAAAAGTGTTGCCGACCGCAGATGTTACAGCCCCCATTGTCTTGAAAGTCACTTCAACAAGGCAGAACTCAGCCAAGGGAAGTTTTTTTTTTCTTTCTTTCCTTTTTAGAGACCACAGAACTCGTTGAAGGGGAGCATTCCCCATGGGTTGCTACTGGACACGGGTGTCTGCTGGAGGAGAGTGCTTGGCACATTGGAAATGTTCAGTCCAACTGCAGAGAAACAAAATTGCTCATGGGGGACAAAAGTAACAGAAAAGACAGCAAGTTGTGTTTTCCTTAGGGAGCTGTCAAAATAGGGAATCTTGCGGGAATGAGAATTAACTCATCTCCAATGGCCATGAGCTTCAGACCTATTAAAATTTATGTGTCTTTCAATGAACTCCGTGTGTCTTAAAACTGGGGGAGGAAAACAAGTGAGACTAGATAAGGATGGGAAAGTTAGGCACAAGAGGCAAGAGGTGAGGAGGTTCCCGTTCCAGGAATACTGAGAACAGAGAGAAGCTTCGAGAAGCTGTCCAGCACAGTTCTAACCCATTTAGGGAAAGGCACTCTCTTGTCCACTCTTAATAAAAGACTGCCTCCCATCCATGCCTAGAGACAGGGATATTCTGGAAGCCTAAGCGAGGAGGGGGAGGAGAGAGACAGAGAGGTTCTGTGACAAAGAAAAACAAAACCCTCCCCCAAACGAAAAGACTTCACAAGGCATGCCATCTGTGGGATTAATTTGTTGAGCCAAAACTATTCACTGGACCTTTGCTCTCCATGAACTTTGAGCCAATTATGCTCAGTGTTGCTATTTTTCCCTGCACTTTGCCCAAATTCAGTACTAAGGTTCTCGTTATCTTCCCCACCCTCCAGGGCATCCATATTTTACAGACACTTATTTATAAAGGTAATCTCTCCAGCTATCTTCTGATACTCACTTTGATCAGAAAGTTTACTACCACCAGTTAATCACCAAGACATTTCTCCTGCCTTCAATTACTGCAGATGGACACAGAAGGTAACTGATGTTTAATTTACAGGGAACACTGTCCGTTAAGGAGCGCCTCGCCGCCTCCTCCCACCCGCACCCCCACCTCCTGGGTTTACGTGGGAGGTGTTAATAGAGTTGTGCCTGTTTACTGAGTGCCTCTGTCTTGGCCTTCTCTATGAAAAAGAGCAGAGCTGTTTTCTGGAGTCATCTCAGTCCGTTCTTTTCTTTCCAGGTGTGGGGAGGGTGGGTGAGTGTTCATAATGCTATGGATTGGCTCCAGGCAGCAGGGCCGGGGTGAGCTGCTTGCACCTGCGAGCTATGCCTCATTCGTGACATGAAGCAACCGTGCAAGATGCTGCCCAGAGGGACGCTCGGCTACTGGAGTCACACGAAAACCAGAAACGGAAGGAAATACTGACCACCAAGAGAAGCATGGCTCCAACCAAATCTGTCAGTTGCTTGACCTTTCCTCCCATTACCAAGGCAAGGACTCTGGCCAATTCCATGAGAGGTTACTTCTAAGTGGAAAGGCTATGGGTTTCCCCATCAGTCAGAGATCCTGCTCCTTTAGGGTGCAGACCTCTTCATTCAGGTCCCATGAGATGCTGGCTTTCCTGGGGACATCCTCTTCAGATTCCCGGCTCGTTTTTTGAATCAGGTGGGCAAGGAAACCAGAGGCAGATTCTACAGCTGCCCCCAGCTTGTCAATTGAAAAATAAATGTGGGAGTGGAAAACACTTTTAAACATGCCTGATGCTCCGGCATATGGACATCTCTTCGGTTTGGCGAATCATGTCTTCTTGTTCCCTGAGAGGCTACGAGTGTTCCTCTTACTAGTAACAGGTGTAAGAGGTTTCTATTCTGGGACTAAGCTCTGCTCCATCATGCTGAAAAGTAAAGCCATGTTTTTGCTTGGTGAATGGTTACCAAGGTTATTCCAGCCTCAAAGAACCAAGCATGATTGCATAACACAGTCCGACTGGAGTTAAGAATCTCATCCAAATCATTTCACATGTGACCTCAAGTGAGTTAGGCCTAGTCACTGAATGATTCTGACTTGCAGATGCACCGTGTAAAGGTTGGAGGTGTTCCTGACAGCTCACAGTTGTGGTACAACCCTCCCTGCCTGTCCTGTCCCATCCTGCAGCCACTTCCATGGCTCCAAGTGTGACAGATAAATCATCAGCTGTTTAGTATTCGTGAGTTAGCTTTTCTTTTGGCAAAAAGCTGAAACAACTTGGCTCCAGGTGAGAGTTTACAAGCTGCTTGCGGAATGTTAAGTTGGCTACTACTGTTTGGGTCACAGCTTCAACAACCCTGGGCTCGCTTTAGCGTCTTAGAAATTGTGGGACAGAAAAATCTCAAAGCAACTCCCAAGAGTGATGCCCCAAACTGTTCAGATTTCTTTACCTTGGGCCAGTTGACCTGGCCCGATTCATTCCTCAAGGGCAATATGAAGGAGAACGTTCTAAAGGCAGTAGTTCCCTAGGGCCTGACAAGAAAGGTGACTGCTAGTGGAACTTCAGTCTCCTTTCCCCCTCTTTCTAGGAGACTTTTCTTTCTCTACTTGCTTTCACTCCTCAAACTCCTTGCCAGAGCCCTCTTAAATGCAGCACTCTGGCAGCCATGCTGCCTGTATTAAACAGGGGTCTGCAAGAGATACTAGTTTCTATGGCTACTTTACCACTTGGCATGAGATGTGTAGCATAAACCGCCATGCAAATGCCATAATCATGGATCTGTGATAAGCCTAGAAGGCTCTGCTGCCAAAGCAGGGATCCATGGATAACTGCAGAGTGGCTAGTACAGCCTAGACAAGCTCCTGGCAAATAGGGACTTTGGCAGAAGGACTCACTAAGCAGAATCTTCACCGAACAGCTGCCTGCCCACCCTGAAGCCCTCGGCTACACATAGTCCAAGGTCAGTCTTTTTGCCAAAAGGACACCACGTTTTCTACCTCTGAGGAGTGAAGGGTGACACAGTGATACACAATAAAGTATGCAGCATGAGGCACGGCAGTCACACTGCACTGGGTCACCCTCTCGTCTCAAACATCCCTGGCTCAGGCTGGAAGGCACATTTAGCAACGTGATGCTTAAACGCACACCTTTAACTCTTTTCATAGGTCATAAACCACTGTAGTTCCCATCTTCAATGTTTGAGCCCTGGGGAGGTTCTAATGATATTAGTCCTCCTATTTCTATTGAGGGATGGTTCAGATGCTCAGCGTTCTGCGCTTTCCCCATCTGCGGACGACGGGAGGGAAATAACTGTTGCTGACTTTTTGCAACAGTTTTGTCACTTGGCTCAGTTTTAGTTTCTTTCCTGGGCTGAGATCTTGCTGGATAAGTCAGTTTAATTAAAAAGTCTCAGAATCGGTGTTTGTAATGGAAATGCTGCCTCCAGCTTCCTAGGGTTGTAGGGATTAGTCTCTGTCAGGGAAAGCTTAGTGACTGTGATGTCATTTGTTACTTCTTGCTAGGAAGAAAGAAAAAGCCTGGTAGTGGATTTCCCAAATCTGAAGCAAAACCATGATTTGACCTAAAGAAAAATTACACTCAAGAAAACCTGGCACCATCTGAAAATGTAGCTACCCCTTCTCATCTATTGTAGCTCCCATCCATGGCAACAAAAATAAGTGTGCATTTTAAAAAGCACAACTTTATTACTGAAGGGGAACAAACTGAATGGCATGCGCTGACAAAATGCCACATTATTTGCTAATCCTAATATGTTATTCTTCTTTAAGATTTGCTTTTCTCAGCACCAATTCAATTATAGATGCTACAAATCCTTCTGACATTTAATTCCCTCTTGTCAGAGAGTAGTAAATGTATACAGTACATGCACAGCTTTCCCATTAAGATGTTAATATATATTGGAGCACACTACCCTTTATGCAGCATAACCTTTCTTTTCTGTCTTCTTAGAAAGTGGACGAGAATGAATAAACGTAAAGCAAGAAAATCATGAAGACTCCCATATAGCATCCCAGGCATCTAATACTACACGTCAGCTGCATTCAATTCTAGCAATGTAACTGCATCTATACAAACGTTTCAAAGGAGCTATGTTAAGCTACTTAAAGGAAAACTGCAGTGATCATCCTCATTGTGCCACCTGGAGCTCAGTATGTGTTCATTTAAATTAGAAGTGCTACAAACAGATTTTGGCTGTACCTTGTTACTACTTAATGATCAGGACTGAGCGCTCTCTTAGACTATCACTGGCTACATTGCTTTCCAGAAACAGGCCTGAACAGGAGATGAGCTCGGAGCTCTCCTGCATGGCCCACCGGAAAGAGCACTGGACTTGCTGTCATTTCTGGGATAGAACTTGAGCTTCATTGTTTTTCTCTGTGACTTCAGGCAAGTCCATCAGGCACTCTGAGCCACTGAGTACAATTACGGACTTCACGGGGTCACTCTGAGAGGTCACTGTTTGCCTGAAAATGAAAGTGCCTATCTGGCTCAGGGCTTGGCATATCATAGGGACTCGGCATTTGCCAAATTTAAATCTCCTGTATTAGAACCTAAGAAGGGCTTTTCCAGTTCTTATCACCGACCCAAGGCAAATAATTACCAGTTTGTTAGGGGTAAACGTGGTACTGCATACTTAGCATTGTCCACACATGGTAAGATGCCCAATAAACACTTACTGAGTTGAAGTCACCAAGTTCTTTCATTTGTACAGAACTGACAAACAGTGTAACTAACGGCTTAGCTGTCCTCTGTGAATGAAGGTCAAGGCTGCGGGCCTGGCAGCTGAAGGCTGTCTGATTCAAGTCGTGATTCAGGTGTACCATTTGAGTATCAGGATATTAAATACTATTGCTAGTTAAATATGAAAACAGTGCTTTTTTTCTTGTTGATTTTTTTCCCCTCTCAAATTCCCTGATTTAGTTAATTTAACCATGAGTGGAAATAACTTGATCCAACAGGATGCAAATCCTCCCAAGGCATTTAGTATCGCCAGAGACACTAAAAGTTGTGCTTGAGTCCACTCTGCTCATCTCATGAAAAGTACAGATTTAGAAATGTGATCGTCTTTTCCACTTTAAGCAACAGGAAGGCACCGAGGATGACACCAGAGTTTTCCTTAAAGGAATATACACCTAATAAAGAGGACAGTTGTCAAGTATTTCCAAACATACATTTCCCACTAGAATCTCTCTCTGGAGAAAGATGCTTCAGTGGACCTCAGGCATTTGGGGGCGTGAGGAGGATGAATTAATGAGTATGGTGAAGTCACCCCAAAGCAGTGTCCAATCTGTAGAACTAGAATTCACACTTTGCACTGTGGCCTGTCAACTTTTTAATTAGGAAGGAAAGTTCTTGTTTGATGGTCTCCTCCCTTCCCATGGTGGAAACAGAAGCATGTTGGATTATGAGAAAGATCAGCAGCAGGAGGCAGTTCGAATACATTGTGGGGAAGTCGCAGGTGAGCTGGCGTGGATCCAATATGATTTCTTCAGTCTACTGCCTTGTAGGAAACAGAATTTTAACAGGGAATTTACGTGGTTTAACCTTTTCCAGCCATCACTTTCCCATGGCATTCAGGGTCAACTCAGGGGGAAACTGATCCCATAATTACGGTAATCAGTGGGACAATAGCACTAAGTACCAGAGCAGACTTTAGGTCTTCTTTGAGGAGAAAGAGCTTGATTTGACCCTGGGAAAAAATTCCTCCCAGGTTAGTCATCACATTGCTCTATGCCTGATGGGCTGCAGACAGCCTGACTTTTCCCTCATTCCCTGGATGCGCACACTGAATTGAAAAGGGTCAAGAGGATTACCAAAGACCCCAGCACACAGGAAGCTGTGGATTTCATAGGGGGAATGGTGGCCCCTGCAAATCAAAATTCTCTATGCACTCTAGAGTCAGGAAGACCCATGCTTCACTTCTCACTGTCTCCTAAGTAAACCATTTAACCCTTTGGGCCCAGTTTGAGACGGAGTCTCACTCTTGTTGCCCAGGCTGGTGTGCAATGGTGCAATCTTGACTCACTGCAACCTCCGCCTCCAGGGTTCAAGCAATTTTCCTGCCTCAGCCTCCTGAGTAGCTGGGATTACAGGCATGCACCACCACACCTGGCTGATTTTGTATTTTTTTTTTTTTTTCATTAGAGACGGGGTTTCTCCATGTTGGTCAGGCTGGTCTCGAACTCCTGACGTCAGGCGATCCACCCACCTCGGCCTCCCAAAGTGCTGGGATTACAGGTGTGAGCCATGGCACCTGGCCAGTTTCCTCATTTATAAATGAAGACCAACAGCCCTTCCTTAACAATCTCGAGATTTTCAAGAAAATCTTCTATAGCTGGCTCATTCTCATCTATCTGGGTCTTCCTGTCCCAACAGCCTTCCCTGGTGAGCTTTTCTAAACTGGCCTCCAGCTTCTCCCAGCCCAGCCCGTTTCACTTTATCCAGTTTTATTCTTTCACAGCATTTGTCACTGTCCAAGATTAACTTGTGTTTTGAGTGTGTCTCCCTCACTAGTGTGTCACCATAGGAGAGCAGGGGCCCTGGCTCCTGAAGGCCACGGCAGCTCCGGCTCCTGTTGGTCTTGTTCACTGCTGCATCCCTGGTGCCCAGCCCAGAGCCCAGCACAAGGAGCTCAAGTAATTTTGTTGAATGAATAAAGATCAAATGAAGTAATATGTGCAAAAGAGCTTTCTAAGTTACAAAGTATGATGCAGATACAAGCCAAACCATGCCACACTTTAGATTTATGGGCCGTAACTTAATTTTCTATACAGCCCATCTGGTTTTTGGTGTTTTATTATCATTATTGTTATTACTCTACCAAGAGAATAAAATAGTCTGCTTGTCAAATCTGGACCACACTTTATGTGGGGGTCAATTAGGGAAGAGTTCCCCCTAAATGGTATAGCTACTGAAAGTTTCTCACACACATTTCAAGCAAGTTTAGCCAGGATTTTAAGGCACTCCCAGTAACCTGAAGGCCATATATCCCACAACTCCAGGACTGATAATCTAGATCAAAAGACCTTTAAGTGCTCCGATTATCTACCTATAGGCCTTTTTTTTTTTTTTTTTTTTTTTTATACGGTGTATCTTTAATTTGCCCAGGCTGGTTTTCAGTTGCGCCAAAAAGGCAAAAAGCAAACACCACCAATTATTTCAAGCAAATCACATGAGTAAAAGCCCACCCCAAC
>CAUYLG010018487.1:0-64856 GCA_963573385.1 Cacajao melanocephalus
TGGCTGTTTCCTCCTGCCCAGGAGGAGCTGAAGGGATCGAGACTCAGGACATGGTGCCCCCACCCGCACACCCGAAAGCACACCCAGGCCTGGCTGCTCACCTGGCCCTGTAGGGCTGTCAGTCCAGCTGTGCCCCAAAGAGAATATTTGCTTCTTGCTCTATTTGGACAGGGGCAGGGTCAGTGATGCTCAGAAGAGAATGTGTGATCACTGAGCAGGGAGTGCGTTTCAGGGCCACACACCCTCTAATGGGGGTAGGCCAAGGCCAGGGCTGTGTCCCTGGATGAGTGGGCCGGGAGCGGGCCTGGGACCAGGCCTGGGACCAGTGTGGCATGGCACAGGGAAAGGCTGCAGGTATTCTGCCCTCCTGAGCACTGCAAGAGGAGTGGTCAGGGGGGTTCTGGAACCAGGGATAGGGCCTGGGGGAAGGCAATGGAAGCCAGGAGTGAGAGGAAACAGATTTTTCTTTTAATGGCATTTATTCAGTTACAGGGTGGGTGGAGCCAAGGACCAGCCTCCCAAGTCCAGCCCAACATCCGACCTCACCTCACCCCAGACAGGTCCCACAGCCCTCCTCAGCCCATTCAGAACTGGTGGGAAAGGTCCAAGGAGAACAAGACAAAGCATCCACAACCAGAGGTCTGTGGCCTGGACTCCACCACCTCCTCCCCCAGCCGCCTCCCCCCCACCACAGGAGGCAGGAGACAGAACTGAGACGTCAAGACCAGCACTTCCCCCTCCTGTTCCCACTCTCTCTTCCTCTCTGGCCTTCATCTCCTGCCTTTTCCTCCTGGTGCCTGTGTCCTTTCCAGCCACCCCATTCTGGTGTCTCCTGGTCCCCATCTCCACCTCCTCCTCCTTTCCTCCTCTGCCCAGAGCCCCCGGTTATGTAAGGGGCTTGGGAACACACAGAGGGAGCTTTGTTGTCAAACCAAATCCATATGGAGCCGGAATGAGCCAACGCAGCTGTTCCCCATTCCCTCTGCCTTGGCAGGGTTGGGACTCCGGGCAGGAAGCCCCTACACGCCTCCATTTTGGGAGATGGAGGACACACACTTGCCCCATGGCTGCCAGGCAGCTGAATGGGTGGTCAGGGATTAGTCTCCACTGTGTGGAAGCACAGAAGGGGACCAGCTGGTCCCTAAGGCAGAACAAAGTCACAGTGCAAAGCCAGGGTCACAAGGCAATAGAGGCAAGCTCTGGGCTAGGGACAGGGCAGCACCGTGCTGGGCCTGGGAGGCTGCGGAGTGTATCCAGACCCAAGCACAGCACACTGCTGTATGCTCATCTCAATGGGGTCTGAGAGTAGAAATCTCTCTGTGTTGGCCAACTCCCCTCATTCGAGCAGGTTCCCCTGGGGAAAGAGCTCAAGAGAGGAGAGGGTGGACGGTTCAGGTCACAGTTTAGGTAATCTCAGTCAGCCCATCTTTGGAGAGCCTCAGGCCCCAGAAAGATGAGATCCTACCATCCTTTGCCGGAAGATGTCCAAAGAGGCGCATGAGGGCTCAGGAGCTGAGCTAAAGATAAAAGTATTGCATACTTTGGGCAGGCACTGTCTCTTCGCCAAACTCAACTCCTGGAAGAGGCATTTTCGTTCTAAAATGCTGGAGCTGCCAACAAGAGGAGCTGACTCCTGCTCCCATGGGCTCCCAGTGAAGGTTCTCCCGAACATCCCCGGCCTGCAGGCAACCCAATCCCCCCACCCCCAGAGTCTAGGTGCCACTATGAGGACAACCTGAATGCTGAGGCTGGAGAGAAAAGGCAGAACAGAGAAACAAGGGCAAAGAGAGAACACGGGGGAGGCAGAAACGAAGGCAGAGAGATCACTGAAGAAGGTGGGAAATCTAGGGGTGGAAAGAGAAGGCAGGCAGAGGGGATTGAAAAAGAAGAACACGGCTCAAACAGGGACACGAAGGAGATGGGGGCAGGAGGGGACAATCTCCCGCACTCCATCAACACCCCCTCCTCGGCCAGTGTCTCATTCCATCCAGCCCAGCTGGGGAGGGATTTCTAGACCACTCGTCTTAGCCCACCCAGTCCTAGGGGCCTAGAGAACAGACCAGCTGAACAGGCCAGGCATGAGGCAGGGGCTGGAGAGAGAGAAGGATCACTCCTGAGGCTCAGTCCAATTACCTGCTCCCTGCCTGAAGGGAGAGAGATGCTCTGTGACCCTGAACAAGCAAGTTACTTTTCTGAGTCTCTGTTCCCTCATTTGCAAAATGACAGCCAATCACTGAGGCCTCTCCTAGCCAGAAAAATGTGTGTCTTGTTTGCCGATCACCAGGCTGTGAGGTGTGGCAGATACTCTTACCCCAATTAACACAGATGTTAATTGAGAACCAGAGTGCAAGACCTGCCTGCGGTCACATAACTGGTAAATGGACAGGGACAAAGGATGCCAGGAATGGCTCCTAGTGGGCCACCTGCCCCTCTTCCCTGGCCCAGAAAGTAGACCCTCTTCAGCCTCTGGATTCCACCCTGTAATCCCAGAAAACCACACCAGCCAGTATTTATAGAGTGCTAGATTCTGGGTACTAGATGTATCTGAAATGTCATCTCATTAAGCAGTGTTGGGCTGGGCTGGGCACTGTGGCTCACACCTGTAATCCCAGCACTTTGGGATGCTGAGGCGGGTGGATCATTTGAGGTCAGGAGTTCAAGACCAGATTGGCCAACATGGTGAGACCTCGTCTCTACCAAAAATACAAACATTGGCCGGGTGTGCTGGTGGGCACCTGTAATCCCAGCTACTCAGGAGGCTGATGCAGAGAATTGCTGGAACCCAGGAGATGGAGGTTGTAGTGAGCCAAGATCAAGCCACTGCACTCCAGCCTGGGCGACAGAGCCAGACTCCGTCTCAAAAAAAAATGTTAATTTATCAGAGAAGGAAATGGAGGCTACAAAGGCAGGCTGCGAGCTGTGCCCAAGGCTATGCGTGGAGGGAAGGACTGAGAACCTCCAACCTGCTTCCAGGAAAACAAATCTCACAGGTCCACACCACTACCTGGGGCACTGCCCCCAGGACCACCTACCTTTGGTTCAGCTTGAGCCCCACTGAGGTCCATGCTGGGCTCACCCCAGCACAGACAGGGTTCCCTCCCTGTCACAGGTGTGGGACCTGCAGGGAGTGGAGAATGCAGGGGGAGGAAGTGCTGGGTGGTCAGGGAAGTTTCCCAGGACTGGGGCTTCAGTTGATGCTGAAGGACATTTGCAGTCTAGCAAGGTCATTACCAACAATGGCCAAGCCATGCGAGCGGCAGTGGGAGCAAAGGAGGTGAGATCACACATGGCATGCTACCAGAAAATGAGAACCGTGGGGGTCACAATTGGAGCTCAGTGGGGATTTTCACACACAAAAAATTAAAGCCAAGAAACCCTCTGTTCCAGTTTCAAAAAAAAACAAATGTAAGTGGAAACGCATTATGTACAAGGAATAAAAGTGGAGGTATGCGGGAGGAGGCAAATGTGGGTGAACCCCTCGCTCCTCCAAAGCTGTCACTCCTGAGACATCACCCAAGTGAGGGTTCCACCCTAGGGGTATGTTTCTTGGGCCTTAAATAAGGAGAGGACTGACATAGGGACTGGAGAAGAGGTCAGGACCTGTCTGCAGGGACTTGAAGGCTACTAGGGAAGGGTGACAGGTACAGAAACGTGGCCAGCTGACCCTGGGATGGGTGGAATGGGGCACATCCTCCTCAGGGAACAAACTCCTGCCCAACCCCACCTGGGCTCCTACCTGGGCTCCTGCCTGCCTCTCTGGCATCTAACCAGAGACCTCCCAGGTGGCAGCACACAGCTGGGGCCAGACCCTTCTCTGGCAAACAGCTCACCTGGCAAAAAGGAAACTTTTTCCCTTTGCCCTGGAAGAAGGAGGAAGCAAAGTAAAGATGCAGCAAAGCCAAAGTCAGCACGCCTGAGCTGCATTTCCATCACTCATCACACAAGAATCTACTGAGTGCTTGTCGTTTGCTAGACATCGTTCTAGGCATTAAGGATATATTAGCAGCGAACAAGGCAGACACGCTCAGCCAGGTGCAGTGGCTCACGCCTATAATCCCAGCACTTTGGGAGGCTGAGGCAGGTGGATGGCTTGAGCCCAGAAGTTCAAGACCAGCTTGGGCATCATGGCAAAACCCCATCTCTACAAAAAACAGAAAAATTAGCCTAGTGTGGAGGCACATGCCTATAGTCATGAAGCAAGTCAGCTGTCTCCTCGCCTGCCTCTCTCCCGCCCAGAACTCCGCGGATCCCTCAGCCTCTGTCCTCACCAGTCCCTTGTATGACTTCCCTCCAAATGATCAGAACCCAGTGGGAACCCAAGATATACCCCGGCTGGCCCCTAATTCTCTCCTGCCAGGAATCCCTCTTCCCAACCTGAGCAACCTGTAAGGGACAGGGAGGATTGCTGGTGCTGAGCTTCCCTTCGGGCGAAACAGTTCACCATGTTGGAAGGAGAATTGGGTCTTTGGGAACTTCTCTGGCCTTCGGCCAGCCCAGGACAGGCATCAAGGAGGGCCAGGCAGCCAAGGTGCTTCTGCCTGGCAGGAATCAGGATGCCAGACGCCGGGAGCAGCCACCTTGGCCAGAGTCCCTGTGCTTAGACCCCGTAGGGCCCCTCCCCTTCCCCACGTGTGGCCATGGTTTTCTTGCAGCCATGTGGGCGGCAGCCGCATTTCCAAAGGAATAGGAGCTGCAGGCAGGCCAGATGGAAGCAATTGCCAAGGGAAAGCAGCAAAGGTGGGGGTTGGGAGGGCTGGGAGGGCCGGCAGGGAAAGAGGGAAGGAGGAAGGAAGGAGGGAGGAGAACCCTGTCCTGCCCCACCCTGCCCAACCAAGAAAGCAGACGAGCCTGAGCTCAGGCAAAGGGCCTGGCCAGAATGCAGGGTTCAAGACAGCACTCAGAGGCCTGGATTTGTGTTCCACCTTTGATACTAATACACTGTGGCCTTCAGCAAACCCCTTTACAAGGGATTTTGTAAGAATCTCTTTAAGCCCGATCTCTTTCTTCATTGGGCAGAATGGGCAGACTCCAGGGGGCAGTTGAGAACTGGGCTGAAAAGTGAAGGTTTTGGAAACAGGCCTGGATTTGAGTCCTAGCTCAGCTGCTTACGAGCTGTGTGACCTTGGCCAAGTAACTTAATCCTTCAATCCTCCATTTCTTCATTTATAAATGGGCTTAATTACAGGCTTGTGTGAGGCTCACATGAAGGGATGTAGAGTGTCTAGGACATCTTTTTTTTTTTTTTTAAGTTTATTGGGCCAGGTTTTTAATAAATGCCTGACTGCTAAATGGTAATCTTTTTGTTATTTGCTGAGGCCCTTTTGATTACGGGGACAGATGTTCATGCTGCAGTTGGCAGAGGACACAGAGCATAAGTAGTGTCGGGGCAGACAGCATTCCCTAGCACTCTCCAAACTGGCTCCTGCACTCTTCGGGGCTGCCTCCCCTAAACAGGAAAGCAAGATCCTGAGGACCCCAACCCCTAGGCACAGGCTTGAATGAGCTGCAGGTGGGACAAAGGGACTCTCTGACTCAGGTGCTTCTGGGCTTCTGCAGCCAGGACTTCCTCATTCTCAAGGCCCAGGTGGGAAATTGAAGGCCCAGCCAGACCCACACCTCACTTCAGCCAGAGCAGCAGGAACCTCCTCCCTGCTGGGCCAGCAGCGGAGCCAAGGGCTTCAGTCTACAGCGATCACATCATCTTTCTGCAGGGCAGGGTGGGGTGCAGGGGGACAGAGATGGGGCTGTGGCCTGGCTATAGGTCTCAGGTGATGGTTCAGCCAACACTAAAAGAAAACCTGCAGCTCGAGACACTCACACTCACTCTAACCCCAAAAAGCAACAATCCAAGCAACGCTTTGGGGGAGTTCAGCCCCTGCAGGGCTCAGGGGCTCCGGGTGGAAGCCGATGGGCATTTGGCTGGGGCCTGGGCATCACATGCTGCCGCTCCCACGTGAGGCTACACTGACCACTTCCTCCATCTGTAGAATAAAGGACTTCATTCAGACACCTCCCTCCTCCAAATGTGGCAGGGGTTAGAGGTGATTCTGAGGCCAGGGACAGCCAGTAGCCCATCCAGGGCCACTCAGGACACTCATACAGAAGCACTGAACACATCTGGGAAGGGGGCAACAAAGAAGAGGGGGTTCATGACAACAGTCACCCAAATCTGCCTGCCCTCACCATTTCCTCCCGGCAACCAAAAGCTTCAGGTCAAGGTCATGGGTCTTGAGAAGGAAGGAGGATTCCAGGGCAAGGGGAATACGGAGCGGGAGCTAAACCACTCACAGAAGCCGGCTGCAGGGAAATGTCCAGTCGGACCAGTGTGACTGAGCCGAGGGGGTAGGAAGCAGGGGCTGTGCAATCAGGGTGCCACACCCTACACTGCCAGACTGCCCTGCTCTCCAGCATCCAAGGTCCTTCTCCGAGGGGCAAGGAGCTTGGCTAGGCTCTGGTAGCTGCCTTGATGGCAATCTGTAGGTGTGGACTTCAGACCCCACTTGAGGCCCAAGCTCCCTCTTCATCCCCTGTGGGACCCTCAGCCAGCTCCTTTCCCTATAGGCCCAGGGTCCGGAACCTAGCAGGCATGCAAACATTTGTATTAGTCCGAGATAGAGGGATCCCTTCCCTGCAACAGATGGTGCAAACCTTTGAGCCATTCCAAGAGGAAGAATTCCCAACTCCATTGGGACAACCCCTGGAGCAGTCTGTCTGAAGAGAGACCCAGAGAATGTGCCCAGGTCAGACCTGGGGTAGCCCCCAAGGCAAGGGCACAGATGCCCACCAGTGGGGAGTAAGAACAGAATGACCACAGCTCAAGATGGGGCACAAAAAGGGGGTCTGGCCTCTCTGCTCCTGCCATAGAAGGGAGCCCTTCCCAGGATTAAAAGTCTAGAAAGGAGCAGATTCTTAGTTCTATCCAGAAAACTGGATTCTTGGAGTCTAATGAGGTCGGGAGGCTGGCAGGTGGGTGGAAGAAAAGTGCACAGTACTCTGTTCCCGAGAAGCAGGGGCAAGTCACTGTGTCCAAAGGGAAGACAGCCCAGAGGCTCCTCAGCCTGGGCCATCAACTCACAGGGAAGGCAGCCCCGTAGTCTCTGAACAGCAACCCACTCCCAAGCTAAAGATACCCACTCTGCCCAAAGTCCAAGCTGGCAACTTCAAATTCACTTTTCTAACTTCTTCTATCTGCACCCTCACAATCTCTTGCCATCTTGGAGTCTGGGGTGTCGGGCCTCAACTCCTGGCAAGGTCTCCATGTCTTGGAGGAGCCCAGGGCCCACGGGGCAGCCTAAGATCACCCACCCAGCACAATGGGGCCAGGCACAGGAGCAGTCTGGGAATGGGCCAGGAGCAGGGCAGGGAATGGTCCCAGGACCTGGGATGCCTCAGCTTGGTCAAGGGGCATTCCCAGACCTGCTCTCAGCAAGCAAAACAGCCTCCCGAGTTCGTTTATAGGCCCCAAATAGCTGACACATCCCTGGAACCCGCTCTAGAATTATCAGGCAGCTTTGGAGAGTAAGAGCATGGGAAAAATATTACTACTAGTGAACATTTATACAGCTCTTCCTATGTGCAGGCGTCTTTCAAAGCACTTAGTACATATTAACTCATTTAAAATCTCCCTGGCAAATGCCAGGGCCAGGACCTAGAGGAGGTGGGGTCTGCAGTACAGGTCCAGAACAGCTCAGGAGAGAGTGACACTGGTGTGTGTCTCTTGTGAGAACTCAGCCTGTGCCAGGCCTGTTCCAAGGTTCCCAAAGAATGAGTCCGCCTGAGCTTGGCTTCCACGCGGTGCCTCCCTCCGGCGGTGGAAAGTACAGGCATCCCCAAGAAGCCTGTGGAGGGTGCCAGCCTGTGGGTGGCCATGAGGTCAGACAGGGCACAGCTGGGCACCCGAACACTGCCTACACTCCCAGCCTTCTGACAGCAGTTCCCTAAGCCAGGCCCTCAGGACCCAGGCTGGGGAACAGAGGAAGCAGCCACAGTAGGTCAGGCCTCACGCTGCCCAGACAGAGCCTCCCGCCAAGACTGGGAATGGAGGATCAGTGCTGGCAGACATGTTGGTGGTTCTGGGATGCCCGGGAGGTCCCTGCCAGCCAGGACCCCGAGGAGACACCCACAGCAGACAGCTGAGCCCACTCCCCGCAACCCATCCCTCCCCACTGCTCACCACCCGTGCAGCTCTGAGGCACACTGGCCTAGGCCTGACGACCCCCATAACGTGGCCCTGGGGCCCCGGGCACGGCCGGCCTCCCACTGACAACTCCACCTTTGGGTTCTACTCAGCAACCTTGCGACTCCTGCACACAGGCAGACACCGCAAAGCCTGTCACCTCCAGCACAGCGAGCTCCCATGTGCTGGACCTGACCGGGGTAGTTGTGGGAGAAACCATCGCTCGAGGATGCTGGAGGTGAGGGCCGCCTCTTCAGTCCGGGCGCAGGGCGTGGGGAGTAGGGGCGGAAACTTTCCGCACCGTCCCGCTTGCTCACTCCAAAGGAGCGGAGAGGATCCGGCTTCCCGCGAAAATCTGGTGCAGGGAAAGGGACCCCGGAAAGCAGCTCCGCAGGGCTGTGGCCGCCCCACCCCGACCCGCGCTGTGCCCACGTGCCGGGCCCGACCCCCTCCCGGAGTGGCCGCGCGGGCTGGGGCCAGGCGGCCGAGGACCCCTAGGTTCCCCGCCTCCCGCGCGGGCCCCCGCGCCCGGCCGCCGCGTACTCACCCTCGCGGGTGGAGCGGGGCGGGGCAGCACAGTTCTGCGCACAGCTCCGATCCGCTAGGCGCACCGACCCGCGGCACAGCGCTGGCGCGACGGCTCCGCTCGGCCCGGTCCCTGTCCCGGGAGCGGGGCCGGCCTGCAAGCGGACGAGTCCGCCTGCAGGGGAGGCGGGGTCCCGGGCCCGGGCGGGGGGCGGGGAAGGGGCTGGACACGCTTGCGCACACGGCGGCCCCGGAGCCGACTCCCGGGAGCAACCGGGAGGGGGAGGAAGGGCGGGGTGGAGGAGGGGGAAGGGCGGGGGCGATGCCGCGCTATCGCCGGCTTGGGATGGTGTGCACGCCTCCGTGGCCCGGCCGGAGGCAGGCAGGGGCGCCGGGGGTGCGAGAGGCGCTTAGGAGCGGAAGAGGAGGCCGGATGGGGTGAGCGCAGGGCCAGGGCAGGCGCTGCCTGTGAGTGGCGCGAGGGTGGGTATGCCCAGCGCAGCCAACGCGCACCCTCCTGGGAACAATGAGAATCAAGAAAGGGTTCAGTGCTTTCCCGAACAGGGAACCGTGTCCTTCCCTCACTGGGGAAACTGAGGCAGGGGGCGGTAGGGCCTTGTTCCGGGAGCCCATGCTCTCTATCCCCCATACACGCAAGGCAGCCAGTCCCCTAGGCCCAGACGTAGGCCCTTCCTCTGCTTTGGTCGGGGCCTGCGGCCCCCAAGCTGCTCGCTCTGCACCCCTCACTTGCAGACTCTTTATCTTGGCCTCAGAAAGTTTCTCAGTTTCCTGTTATTGAAGGCGCCAGGCATCCTGTCTACAGGAAGAAACCCCTGGGCCCCTGACCCTGGTTCCTTGGACCCAGGCATCCCCCCAAATAAATCGGGGAACTGCCCAGGCTGAAGAACAGTTCAGAAGTCACCCTGCAGGACAATCCACAGCCCCCTAAGCCTTTCCCTTTCATAGGTCGGCACAGTGTTTCCAGAGCCCCAAGTATAAACAGCCCTGTGTCGGGAACGCCAGGGGCTCCAAGGAAAGTCAGACCCATTCCCTGTCCCCAGGAAGCTTACCATCCAGCGGCATAGAGAAGGCTCACCATGGACTCCATTCAAGAACGAGGCAGGACAGGATGTGACTAAGTGCAAGACAGTAGTGCAAGGGGGTTCAGAGAAGTGCCAGCTCAAAGCCCGCTTCAGGCGGGAGGGCTTAACTGTCAAGAAGCGGTAAGGCGGGAAGCTCTGCTCCAAATGAGCTGAGTGAGGAGAGTCTGCCTCCAAGTTGTTCCTCTGCAGGTGACTGTACTCCATCCTCAATCATTCCTTGCATGGGCAGAGGCTGTTTGGCATTTCACCGTGTCTAACTTAATTTTGTTTCAATATGGTGCCTTTGGCTTAATCAGTCAAACATTCATTCAGCAACTATTTGTTGCATGCCATCTCCAGGCCTGGAATTAAGCGGATATAAAGAACATAATGGGCCGGGCATGGTGACTCACGCCTGTAATCCCAGCACTTTGGGAGGCCGAGGCGGGCAAATGACCTGAGGTTGGTAGTTGGAGACCAGCCTGACTAACATGGAGAAACCCTGTCTCCACTAAAAATACAAAAATTAGCCGGGCGTGGTGATGCATGCCTGTAATCCCAGCTACTCAGGAGACTGAGGCAGGAGAATCGCTTAAACCTGGGAGGCAGAGATTGCAGTGAGCCAAGACCGTGCCATTGTACTCTAGCCTGGGCAACAAGAACAAACCTCCGTCTCAAAAAAAAAAAAAGAACACAATGACTAACTACCTGCCCTGGGCAACTGGAGGAAGAGGGATTCACCTCCTTGTTCTACAGATAAGAAAACTGGCCCAAAGGGAATAAGCAGCTGCTCTTAATATCTAGGTGAATATGGCAGAACTGATCCAAGCATCAGCTCAGCCTCTAAACTTGGCCATTTAATGAACTAGATCTAAACATAGTTTGCAATTCTTGCCGTGAATCATGTAAACGTCACTCTACCAGAAAAATGGAACCTAAGAACCAGCATTTGCTCCTGGAGACCTGAGTTCCAACTCTGCCTCTACCACTAAATAGCTTTCGTTTTCTTACTAGAAAAAAAATGGAAATAACTGTGCTTATTCAAAGGGCTATTGTTGGCATTAAATCAGGCAATGGATTTGAATTTGCTCTGAAAGCATAACCTGCTCTGAAAGCATAACCTGCTATATATAAGTGTGTGCTGGCTTTTTTTTTTTTGAGACAGAGTTTCCCTCTTGTTGCCCAGGCAGGAGTGCAGTGGTGTGATCTCGGCTCACGGCAACCTCCACCTCCCAGGTTCAAGCGATTCTCCTGCCTCAGCCTCCCGAGTAGCTAGAATTACAGGCACGTGCCACCATGCCTGGCTAATTTTTGTATTTTTGGTAGAAACAGGGTTTCACCATGTTAGCAAGGCTGATTTCGAACTCCTGACCTCAGGTGATCCACCCACCTCGGCCTCCCACAGTGCTAGGATTATAGGTGTGAGCCACCGTGCCTAACCAAGTGTGTGCTGTTACTGTGCAGGTGGCATGCCTCTTCCAACCTATAAGCTTATTCAGGCCTCTCCCCACTCCTTCCCCCAGCTTATCCCAAGCCTGGTTACTAGGTGCCCAGAAGCTAACTGTAATTCTGCTCCCCTCCGGTTAGGCCACAATATGCTTACTCATGATCTTTTCCCTCCAGTTTCTTAACGGCACAGCCAGAAGCTTAGCTCACTGCCTAGAAGCCATATCATCTTTGGGAGCAGGAGGGAAGCAATTCTGGTGCCTTTCTTTTTCTCTTTTCTCTTCTTCTCCTTCCTTCCTTCCTTCTTTTTCTCTTTCTCGTTCTCTTTCTTTCCTTCTTTCTTTCTTTTTCTTTTTCTTCCCATCTTTCCTTTCTTTTTTCTTTTCTCATGCTTCTTTGACCCCAGGCACCCCTTTAGTGCAGCTAAAAGACATGATGAGCAGCTCAACAAGAAGCAATAAGATGGGGTGAGCAGGGCTTTGGCCCATGGGGACTGTTTCTTTTGGATATTAGCTGTGCCAAAGTGGGGCCAAGGTAACCTGAGGAACAACAGGTCTGACTCCCCTTCCAAGCCATCAGTGCTGCCTCCATTCCTATTTCCTTTGCCTCCCTTTACCGCTCCTGTATTTCTTCTTGGTGGAAGTGGCAGGACACCTCTGTGCTGGGGCAACCAGAGGGGCTTCAGGAGCAGAGGGAGGAGCAGGTGCATCTAGACCTGGGAAGTCCTGGCCCTGCGGCTCCTCTATGGCAGGAGTGGGTGTGAGCAGCAGCATGTCTCTCCATGTGCCACGTTAGCATCCTGCCCACCAAGAGGAGGGAACAGTAAGATGCTGTATGAGGAAGAAATACGCCCCATCCAGCATCTCAGATGCTTTTTAAAATAGCAACTCCAGGATGCTATTTCAGCTCCTATTTTTATCAGATTTAAATGGCTGGACCATGGAGCTGAGCTGTTCCCAGGGTTCTCAATAGCAAGGGACATCACTGTTGCAGTGTTAGCTGAAATGCATTCCAGGAACCTGTAGGCTGAAAGAGATCCTGAGAAGTCATTGCATGCAGCCCCTGCCTCTGTTTAGGACCACAGTCAGTTAACCACAGAAAGTTTATGGCTTGCTTTTTTCCTTAAAACCTCTTGGTTGACCGAGCATGGTGGCTCATGACTGTAATCCCAGCACTTTGGGAGGCCGATGTGGGTGGATCACCTGAGGTCAGGAGTTTGAGCCCAGCCTGGCCAACTTGGTGAAACCCTATCTCTACTAAATAAATAAATAAAACTTCTTGGTTGTCATACATAGTCTAGCATTTCGTAGCGCTTTTAATCAGGAAGTTATTTTTAACATTGTCTTAAGTTTGTTTGGTCTGTTATACAAAGTATAGACTGGGTGGCTTATAAACTACAGCAATCTCTGACAGTTCTGTTGGCTAAGAAGCCTAGGATTCAGACGCCAGCAGCCTGCTTCCTGGTTCATAGAAGGTCATCTTCTGTCACCTCACAGTGAGAGGAAGGGTCTAGGGGTGACTCTGGGATCTCTTTTATGAGACACTAATCCCAATAATTGGGGCTCCCCTACCTCATGGCCTAATCACCTCCCAAAGGCCCTACCATTGCCTTGGGGATTAGGATTTCCACATATGAATTTTAGGGTAACACATTCAGGCCACAGCAAATATCTTGCCCAAATATCTCTAGTTCCATCCTTTTGGTCACTCTCAGACCAGAACACTTACTGAGTGATTACTGTGTCCCACAGAATTCTTATTTAATCCTCACAAAACCGCTCTGGGGGAAGCCTTATTATCACTCCTATTTCACGTGCAAAATTTATGTGACTTGCCCCAGATCAGACTTGGTTATGGCACAGATTCTATGCTGGAGCCATCAGACCACTCTGCTTCCCAAGCAGAGGAGGAAAAGAACATTCTGAGATTTTTTTGGCCTTGGCTTTCATTTCTTCATCATGGTTCTGAAGGGAAAATCGGCTAGAGTCCTAAATGTATGTGTGGGCCCATGCTAGACGCTCAGCCGTCGGTGCCAGCCACGCTGAGCACTGGTCTCCCTTCTGGGCCTTTGCTCTGCTTGTCACTGGGCTCATGACGAGCAAGGTCCAGCCTAGAGCATGAGAAGGCAAACACTGCGCAATCTCACATGTCAAACCTAACAAACGGTGGAACTCACAGAAGCAGAGGGTAGAATGGTGGTTGCCAGCGGGAATGGGGAAATGGTCAAAGGATACAAACTTTCAGTTGGACTGGAGGAAGACGTTCCAGAGATTTATTGTGCAACATGGTAATAATAGTTAATAACAATGTACTGGGCCAGGCACAGTGGCTCATGCCTATAATCCCAGTAGTTTGGGAGGCAGAGGCAGGCAGATCACTTGAGGTCAGGAGTTCAAGACCAGCCTAGGCAACATGGTAAAACCCCGCCCCTACTAAAACTACAAAATTAGCCAGGCGTGGTGATGCACGCCTGTAGTCCCAGCTACTCTGGAGACTGAGGCACAAGGCTTGAACCCAGGAGGCGGAGGTTGCAGTGAGTTGAGATCACACTACTCTACTCCAGCCTGGGTGGCAGAGCAAGACTCCGTCTCAAAAAGAAAAAAGAAAAAAAGAAAGAAAACGTACTATATACTTGAAAATTGCTCACAGAGATTTTAAATGTTCTCATCATTACAAAATGATAAGTATGTGAGGTGATGCATATGTTAATTAGCCTGACATAGTGATTCCACAGTGTATACATATAACAAAACATTACGTTGTACACCGTAAATATATACAATTTCTATTTGCCAATTAAAAGAAATAATTACTTTAAAAACCAAAAAGTTTTAGCCTGCAGGTTTAGCTTTTGGGGGCTGAAGCCCCATAGCCCCCTCCACTTCAAGGCACTCATCAGCATTGTAATTACTTTGTGATTAATGCCTGTGTTCCTCACTAAATTGTAAGCTCCACATGAGCTCTGCCTCCAGGGGCTTACAAAACACCCAAAAGAGGGTGGGGTAGATGCTCAAAACCTGTTTATTAAATTGAATTGAAACTGAAACACTTGAAACAGATTCCATTCCTGCTTATTTTCTAACAGTGGTTAAAACTTGGTAACTTCAAGTTGACATGGATTTCGGAATTCAATGTAATTTCAATAATAATATAATAGAAGAAACTTAGGGTTGCTAACATTTATTTTGCTAAGCGAGGCTACTTTAAAAACAACTACCGATAATTATCACCATCTTATTTTTAAAAGTACATTTTAACCTTATGTATACATGTTTGGAATAAAAATGGTCTTTTCTGAGAAGGAAGAGTTGGCAGACCTACATCAATAAAATAAATATATTCAAATGTTTTGGATATGGAAGTATTACAAGAGAAACATGTTCAAGTATTACTTTGTATGTAATTGTTTCTTATTTCTCAATTCGGGGATCTGTATTCAACAGGGACATGGAATGTGGAGGTTGAGATGGTATTTTTCTGTTTCATGTTGATAAATAGAGACCAATCAGCAATTTTGCTCTATTAGGAAACTTTGAGGCAAACGGGGAGAAGCCAAGAAACAATAGCAGTCATGCCTCCAACTGCTGCTTTCCTTCTCCAACTGAGACAGAAAGAATGTAGGCCAAGCGCTGGGGCCAAAGGCCAGTCATGGAGCCATCCAGGATTTATCTAGGAAGGGTGACATCTGCACTGTTCCAGCAGAGCCCAGGCACGGCATGCTTCTGAGGGCACACAGTTAAACACATGAGGCACTCTCTCCAGCGCACAGAACCAAGGTGTGGTGCTGCCCGAGGGGCTGGCATTTGCCATTTTGTCAAGGCAGAGCTGCAGTTGTGGCTTGCTCAGGACGGAAGGATGGTGGGCTCTTAAGTGATAGCAGGAGGGAAGCATGAGGTGGAGGGGGAGGTCCTTACTCTCCATCCTCTGCCTGAGATCCAGGAGGCCTCATTCAGAGCCTAGCTCTGGTCCTCCATTTGCCACGTTTATGGAGCACTTATAGGTGAGTCACCGCCCGAGGTTCTGGGGAAATGGTGAACAAAGGGCCAGAAACCTCTGCTTCCTAGAGCTGACTAACTTAACTCCATAATGCTGGACAAGACATCCTGAGCCCATTTCTTTGTAAAATGGAGCGAGAATGCAGATCATGAAATGATTTGCTATATGAATGTAGTGTTATAATGTTGCTTTGTGTGAAAGGTTGGTTTGCTGGGGTAGGTAGTATCCTAGGAGCCAGGGATACAGATACAACTAAAACAAAGCGGACAAACTCACAAGTAGGAATAAAAAGAGGCACTATATGTGAAGCTACCATGTTGAGTTATCCAGGAGTCTGATATAAAGGTCACCCTATAAAGACACAGAGATGGCCGGGCGCGGTGGCTCACGCCTGTAATCCCAGCACTTTGGGATGCTAAGGCGGGCAGATCACCTAAGGTCAGGAGTTCGAGACCAGCCTGGCCAATATGGTGAAACCCCATCTCTACTAAAAATGCCAAAAAAAAAAATTAGCCAGGCATAGTGGCGGGCGCCTGTAATCCCAGCTACTCAGGAGGCTGATACAGTAGAATCACTTGACCCTGGGAAGTGGAAGTTGCAGTGAGCCGAGATTGCACCATTGCACTTCAGCCTGGGCAACAAGAGTGAAACTCCGTCTCAGAAAAAAAAAAAAAAAAAAAGACTATGCTTTTGGAGTCTCAACAAGACTTGGCAGAGCAGCCAACCTGGTGCACTCTAGCCCTTGAGGCTGACAAGCCCAAAGAGGGCTGGATTGAGGGAGAGAGGGAGGGACCTTCATGAGGGCAGTGGCCGACAGGTTCTCTGGCTATTACAGCAGCAGAGCACTAGCTGGCTCTGAAGGGAAACCATTGCCAGGTCCCTAGCAGAGGCTTGTCTTTCCACGTACAGGAAAAGTTAAGAGGTGAGGCCTTGGGAGGAGCCCCCTTCCGTACTGCAGTGAAAATAAACAAGGCTAGGAGAGGATTCAGGGGATACTATCCCAGAGGGCCCCCTCCCTGCAGAGTGGGAAGAAGGCAGAACTGGCCAGCCCCTTGGGGGAGTCGAGAAGCCTTCCGGAGTGCGGGTCCCTGTCTCCATGCCCTGCCTCTCCAGACCTGAGTGCCTGCCCTCTGCTGTGACTCCCAGCCTCATCGGTCCCGTTGGGTGAACTTTGTCCCATCTCTCCTGCCCCTCAAACATTTATTCATCCAGTGTCAAGTTCCTACCCACCTTCCTCCAGGGGCCAGGCACTACAAGATGAGGGGAAGGAATGGCAAGGTCAGTGGGAGCCTGTGGAGCCAGGCCCTCTAGCAGCACCATCGAGGGCTAGGCAGGAGAGCATGCGCTGAGGCTACAGGGAAGTGCTGCTGCACAGGGAGGCACCCCTCTGCTCCGAGGCAGTTGTGGTGCTGGAGATGGAGCCGGTGTTTGCTTGCCGGGACCACATCTGCTTTTAGACGGTAAGCAGGTCACTTCTTTCCCCTGGACCTGGAATGGGCATAACTGAGACCCAGGGAGCATTCCTGCAAGCTGGACACTGCTCTGGGAGAAGACCTCCATCCAGCTTCCTGATCCCAAGACCCCAGCAGGTGTCAGTGTCACTGCCCACAAAAGTATTTGCTTAGCCCGGGAAAGAGTCGGTCAGATGTGTGGTGGCCTTGAAATGGATGTTGCTGGCTCTCTGTCGGACCTCCCTGCATTGGTCACCACCTCAAACTTCCTTGGCCACAACTGCACACCGCCTGAACCCAGGGACTATTGAAATGCTGCAGGGGCCAGGCGTGGTGGCTCACACCTGGAATCCCAGCACTTTGGGAGGCTGAGGTGGGTGGATCACCTGAGGCCAGGAGTTGGAGACCATCCTGGCCAACATGGTGAAACCCCATCTCTACTAAAAACACAAAAATTAGCAGGGCGTGGTGGCATGCACCTGTAGTCCCAGCTACTCGGGAGGCTGAGGCAGGAGAATTGTTTGAACTTGGGAGGCAGAGGTTGCAGTGAACCAAGATCAAGCCACTGCATGCACTTCCAGTTGGGGTGACGGAGTGAGACCGTCTCAAAAAAATAAAAATAAATAAAAGCTGGGCATGGTGGCTCATGCCTATAATCCCAGCACTTTGGGGGGCTGAGGTGGGTGGATCATGACATCAGGAGATCAAGACCATCCTGGCTAACACAATGAAACCCCGTCTCTACTAAAAATACAAAAAATTAGCCGGGCGTGATAGCACACGCCTGTAGTCCCAGCTACTCAGGAGGCTGAGGCAGGAGAATAGCTTGAATCCGGGAGGTGGAGGTTGCAGTGAGCTGAGATTGAGCCACTGTACTCCAGCCTGGGCAACAGGGCGAGACTCCAACTCAAAAAAAACAGAGCTGCATGGAAGAGTGGCTGAGTGGAGGCCAGTCGATTCATTATGGCTCATCTGAACTCCCTGAAGGCTGCAGCAGATCCCTGAGGCTTTCTGACCACACCCTCCACTCCCCTGCTGTTTCTAAGGGGTCTTTCCCAGGGCCACAGTGGTCCACAGCAGGCCCTGAGATCCTGAAGCAGGTTGGCTGCACCCGGACCACCACCTGCAAGTAAAGGGGCTGGACTCTGAATGAGGCTTCCTGGTTCTCAGGCAAGGGATGGAGAGTAAGGACCACTCACTGTGCCTCATGCTTCCCACCTGCTTTCACTTAAGAGCCTGCCATTCTGCCACACCTGAGAGCTTCCCAAGCAAGGCACAAAATCCACAGCCCTACTCTGACAAAGTGGCAAATGCTAGCCCCTCTGACAGCAGGATCCCTTGGTCCTGTGTGCTGGAGAGAGTCTTATGATGTGTTTATTTGTGAGCCTGCACATACAAGCCATGTTCCTGCTCTGCTTGAGCGGTGGCAGGTGTCACCCTTCCCAGATAAGCCCCAATGGCTCCTTAATTGGTCATCAGCCTCTGACACTTTGAGGTCCCTTCCTGGTCTCAAGAGCCTCTGAACGTCTGCTTCTGTTACGCCTTGAACCCGAGCCGACTCCGGGCTTTTGTATTCAACTGCAACTGTATCACTTTGCCCTTGCTGATTCACTGTTTTGCACTTGATCTTCTGGCTGCTCTGTGTGCGTCTGTTTTGTCTTCCTGCTGAGATAAAAAAACTCAAGGCCGGGGACTCGCTGACCAAATAATAGGGCAAGGCAAGCGTTTCAGGGTTGCATCATCTGATTCCTATTAAAATCCGCCCACTTCCAGGCACCACCCCCCCATCCTCATCAACAAGAACTTTATCAACAAGGTTGACTGACTCACAGGGAGGTGTGACCTCAGTGCTGGAAGGAAGTGCCATCAGAAACCTCTATAGATAATTTCCTGAAAGGTTTCAAGTTTGGTTTTTTTGGGGAACTCCTCGAAGGAGAGTTGGATGGTACGGGAAGGAGGAGGGGAGAAGGGGAGGAGCAGAACGGGAAGGAGTGCAAACAGGAGAGGCACAGAGTGGGGACAAGGAAGCTGCCATGGATTGTGAGCCCAGCGGCTTGAGAAGGCCCTTGGCACCCATCCAGGTCAGCTCCCACCTGTCGGTTGAAACCACCACCTGGAGCCTTTCCACCTTTCTCAAGGCCTTCCCACCAGTTTGGCCTACCCACTCTCCCTCACCACCTGTCTGCCTCCCAGGCCACGCTGTCCACACTGAGTGAGACCCCTACTTTATTCACTACTAGGAATAAGCTGGTACAAAACACACTTTTAGAAAATTCACCTGGAGATAAAAAATCTTGTCCCCACTCCTCCCCCAATCCCACACATCTGTGCTCTTCTACTCGAGTTAATTCAGCTTTGCGGAGCCTCCTGCAAGAGCTTGAGCAGCGGGTCGTCAGCCCTGAGGGCGAAGGTGAGCGTGCGCTGCTGGTAGTGCTTGGGGTCACACTCCAGGTTCTCGATCACCTCGGCCAGCAGGTGGGCCCGCTCCACACCTGAGCCAGGGGCTTCGAAGCCCAGGGCGGTGAAGTGCACGTGCAGGTGGTAGTAGGAGGGCAGGTAGTGCAGGTATACTCTCAGACGATCTCCCGTCATCTGGTAGCGCTGCAGGATGACTTCCTGATGAGACAGGGGCAGGCAGGCCAAGAGTCACGGTGCTACCTGGGGGCCGGCACCATGTCCCCATCTAGACCCTCCTCCCATATGAATCCCGGGCTGGCCGGGGACAGCTCATAAAAACCCTCCAAACAGCTCTCTGCCTACTGTCTGCTTCCCCTCCCTCTGTCTTCTAGTCTAGGAAATCCACAAGTACAGGTGACAGCAGAAAAGTTGAGACTCTCTCCCACAAGAAGCGGGGAGTGGCCTCGATCAGCGTTCCCCTCCCTAACATGGATAAACACTGGCTTCCTCAAACAGTTGCTGCTGGGAATCTTGGAAGGCCCAGTGTCTACAGACAGGCCCCAGACTCCCAAGACGATGAGAACAATCTTTCATGATTTAGAAGCATTTAATCAATCATGAAGTGGGTGGGAGGAAGCCTCATTCTCTCTTTTAGCATAGAACAGGGTGGAGGTTGGAAACAATGAAGACGGGGAGGGAGCTATGCTGAGGACTTGGTGAAAGAGCAAGGACTGGGGAAGAGGTGTCAGGGGGCTGCTCCCACACAGACCTAGGGAAGTCTCAGTGGGCTCCCTGCAGAAGAAGAAAGCATTGACTTTGGCCCTGCTCCCTTTGCCCCCTTCCACCTTGCTCAGGGGTGGGTCTTTTTCTACCAACCTCCACCTTCAGGAGCCTGCAAGGCATAGAATTAACTGGAGACTCTCATCTCCATTGTGGGCAAATCCCTGAGGCGGTCAGAGGTGAAGAGAAAAAGACTAGGGCCTCAGTGGGCTCAGTATACACCCCAGAATTGTGTTCTGCATTTGGAGCTCACCCCAGGAACCTCTGCAGCAGGGAGAGACCAGGGCCAAGGCACCTGAAGGCTTCCTGGAATAAGTGGGGCCTGCCTGCCAGGGTGCAGCTGCTTGAGCTGCTAGGGCAGGTCAAAGTGTTGGCCCAGCATCTCCCCCAAGAGAAAGACACCATTGTCTGCCATTTGTAATATCCAGAGACTGCTTCAGGATATGAATAAGCCACCCCAAAAAGATAAAGGCAGCCAGAGGGGTGGTGCCATGGGTGGGCAGGAGGGAAGATCGACTGGGGCCCAGCGGCAGGGGGAGGCTGGGGTCCTCCAGGTCTGCATTAACACCTCGAAGCGGCACTGGTCAAAAAGGGACAAACCTCTCTCCTGGCTGGGCATTGTTATGACTGCTAGCTCTGGCATGTCAGGCAGATCATCACATCTCAGAGTGGGAAAAATACTGAGACCCAGCCCCAAAGGAGGGTGGATTTAGAAGGGATCCATCTAGATAATGTGGTCTAGGAAGGTGAAGTAACCTGCCCCAGGCCACTCAACTGGTTAGGGTCCAAATGTCAGGCCAGGACCACACCCAAGATTCTAGACACTCTTCCCCTATCTTCCCCTGCTCCTGGGCTCCATTTAAAGCCCCTATAATTTCATTCAATTCAACAAATATCTCAGAAAGAAAGTATCCCAGGACACCAGGTGCTACAGAATTCAGTCTGTCCTGAGTCTAGACAGGAGACACATGCATGCACACATAAGAAAGTCATGCGCCCATACTCCCAAGAAGCTCTGGCACGATGTGGCTGTCATGGTGTCATGAGAGAGACAGGTGATCCTTGAGTGGGAGGGGCCAGGACTTAAGGACCACAGTTTATGGGGTGAGGAGTGGAAATGCATCCCAGATGGGACCTGTGGAGAAGGGCTGAGGAAGGCAAGTGTGAGGGTGAGGAAATGTGGCTGAAAGCTGGCACGCCAGGCAGGACCAGGGACATAGGGCCCTGCTCTTCAACCTGAAGAGCCCAATCGGGTCCCCGAGAGAAGTCTCTACGAAATGGACTCTGGGAAGGGTGAGGAAAGGGGCCGAGGAACACACTGGAATCTGAGTCTAATTTCTCTGGGCTTCCATGTGGTGTGGTGAAGCCACTCACCTGCCCCTGGTGGAGGATGTTCCTGAGCAGCGGCAGATGCTCCGGAGTAAGGTCGCGTAGGGACCTGATGCCCCGGCGATGGCAGATGGCAATCAAGTAGAGGTCATCGAGCTGCGTAGAGAGCGAGAGGAGACCAGGCTCAGCAGGGAACAGACCTGGGGAGGCTGCTAACCCTGGAGTTTTCACGTAAGCCAAGATGCATCCACTCGAGGCCTGCAGCGCCAGGAGAAACCCCGCAGCAGGACTGACCCGAAGCAGGACTAACCTGAAGCAGGACTGACCCCCAGGCAATGCAGGCAGCTGCAATCCCAGGCTTGTGGGATGGTCTGAGGAGCAGGCCTTCTGTGTATGCTTTTTGCTAGAGAATACCTCGTGAGAGTTCTACATACTCACTCCCCAGAGCTACCAGGAGCAGGGAGCCGAGAGGTTCAAGGAAGAACAAGGGCAAATCTCTCCCTCTAAGAATTTACAGTCTGATCGCACGTATGTAAGTAGCTCTACTGTAAGACACAAAATCATCCCAGCGCAGGAGAAAGGAAAGACTCTAGCTACCTGGAGCAACACAGGAAGGCCTCCTGGAAGAGAAGGCAGAGGATCAGGTCTAGAAACTGTGGTAGAATTTGGAGAAAGGATATTCAGGTAGAGGAAACACAGCAAAGGCTTGGAGGCAACAACGTATAGGGTACGAATGTAGAGGGCATAGAATGTGTATGTAAGGGGAGAGGAAGCAGCTTGATTTGTCTGGAGTCAAGGCACGTGAAGGAGTGGAGTAGAGTGTGACGGCTGAGAAGGGAGCCTAGGGCCAGCTCAGCAGCACACACACCAGGGCAGTTAGCCTGTTTCTCTCTCCCCCTATCTCACAGGACACCTTCCTGCTGTCCTTCCTGAGCACAGCCTGGCTGATGAAAACCTGGAGGTCACAACAGTACAAAGAATCAAAGTCAAGATCTTGTGCCAGAAAGCAAATGAACTCTTCCTCTTGCCCAGAAAACCCTTGCTTACTTAAACCTTGGCCTCGCCTGGTAATTACATCCATGCGCAGGCAGGCCCCAGACACCAAGGCTCTGAGAGGCCAGGCACGGGGAGAACCCAGCAGTGCCCTGCCCTGCAGTCTGAGCTACCAGATTCCTTGTGGAGATAATTTCAGGACCATGACTCACCCAACAAAATTCCCTGAGGCTCCAAATTGAAAATTCAGGATGGACTTTTCTACATTACTTCCTGATATCCAACTATGCCATGGTCTTTACATGCCATGATTTTTCCTGCCAGAGTTCTAGGAATCTGGGTTCTCTGCCTCAGACTTTCTGCAGATGAGCCCATAGGAATCTCTCACGAGTAGCTGAGCTGTATGCACCAGGCCTCAATTTGCTCCTGTGTACTCTCTCATGGTCTGTGCCCAAGAAATGCACTCTCTCACTTTGGACTTAGGAATCCAAAGAGAAGCCCAGAAACAAAAGTGCTTGAACTTGGGTTTTGCATGTGTATGTGCACACGCGCACGTGCACATGCTGACGAATGAGTGTGTACGTTTTCAGCTGTTCTATGTGTCATTGTCATGGGACTCCCAAATAATAGTAACATTTGTTTTGGATGATGTCTGCTGACAAATCACAAACATGACACTAACTCGCAACTCTCTGCTCCACTGGCATAGAATGGGGCATGGAGCCTGGTGCTGGGTGTCAGCCCGTGGTGTTAGGTGTCAGTTCACAGGCTGCATAAGGGAAGGAAAATAATCCATTCATTAGACATGACCCAAAATTTCCTGCTGGCAGCCAAAGGGCCTCCTGGCTCAGAGAGGTGATTTGAAAACAGCTAGATCAGGGACAGGAGAGGGCCTCAGACTGGCGCCTCAGAAGGTGGCCCATCCGTCACTCTGGGAAGACAGATAGACACCACCAGTCTCTTTTTACAAGTCAAGACTGTAAAATCAAACTAATAGTTTCCTGACAGGAAGAAAGAGAATTGCTGGAGCATTGGAGAGCCATCTTTTAATCTCTAGGGTGACTCAAAAGAGAATTCCCTGGTCTGAGAACTTGCGATCAAAGAACTTAAATCATATGAACTGAAAGTGCGTGTGTATCTATATACACATGTACATATATGTTTATAAACCCAGTATAGAAAGGTTACCAGAGACAACGAAATAGCAATGATAGTTGTTTTGGGGATGGGAAAGGAAGGACTGTGGGGCGAGGGAACACACTTTCACTGCACAGCCTCTGTTCCGTGTGCATTTTTGCCACATGTATGAACTAAACCTACAAGAAAATAAACAAATAAAAGAACACACAGGTGACCTTTAAGAGAACAGAAGAACGGACGTTATAACCTCCTAAGGAGGCACAGTCTCTAGCAAACAGGCACCTGATAAATATTTGTTGAATGGATGAAAAAATGGATAATCTCTTCCGGGCCATCAATTTGGAGACAGTAACTTCCAGGACCAGTGGCAGGAGGAGATTCAAGGTAGTTAGGAAAGCTCCTGAGAGCAAACACCAGGGTGTCTCCCTATCTCCAGCCCTTCCCTGGCCCAAAGACAAAGAATAGAAGCCCAGACATGGCCTGTCTTTCTGCTGGATGCATTGCCTAATTCCAAGAGAGCTATCAAATTCAGTGTTGTCCCAAGTCAAAGATCTGACGCAGTAAAATACATCACCATCAAAAGTCAAGTAAGAATTAAAGCTGGGCGCGGTGGCTCACGCCTGTAGTCCCAGCTATTCAAGTTGCTGAGGCATGAGAATCGCTTGAACCCGGAAGGTGGAAGTTGCAGTGAGCTGAGATCACACCGCTGCACTCCGGTCTGGGCAACAGAGTGAGACTTGGTCTCAAAAAAAGAAAAGAAAAAAAAAAGAAAAGAATTAAGCAAAGGTTAAGAAGGACCACACCTGCATCACTATGAAGCAAAGCCTGACATTTAAGCTGGCCCTTTCATGACCCTTGAGGACAAGTAATTCCAGCCCTGTGGCTGGCAGCCAGAGTGCAGCTCCTAAAGCCTTTCCTGTCTTAAAGGGGACAGACAGAGGGAGCTTCCACTGGCAGGTGAAGCACGGCCTGCCAGCACTGGAGTCAGGACAGCGTATTTCTGTTCTCTGCCATGGGCTCAAATGCATTCGGGGCTTCAGGGATAGAGATGGACAAGTCTGTCTTTTGTCGTCCTTCCAAGTCCTTAAGACTGCAATCCCCTGGCAAGCTCTTCAGTCTTCAAGAGTCTTGTGCGGCAGAAGGTCCTCCTACCCCACACCTCCACAGCCCCACTGGGATTCTCATGAGTGGTGGGCCCCACTTCCTATGACCCAGGCTTTGACCTCGGATCTCCAGGTGCAGGGCGGCTCCAGGGGACAGATGGGGGTTTGCAGAGCCACCACTCAGTTTGAGTCAGTAGGCCTTCATGTCCTACCTCTTAAAATGCCTACAGAGCCAGTCCTGGCTCCCTCCCTCAAGGCCTGAAGGTGGCACAGGCAGAGAGAAGCTGCAGGGAAGGGGAGAGGGGATGCGGGTGTCCCCTTAGCCTCTCACTGCAACACCCCACAGGAGGAGAGCCCTCTTGTTTGAACTTACTTGGCTCTAGGAAATCATCAATCAATGCAACTTTGGAAATTCCCTTCAAATTCTCTCCTACCCCTTGGGCCACATTTGGGAATTCCCACAAGCCTCCTGTCAAGAGACGAGTGATGCTCACATGCCTGTGTAACTCTGAGTCAAACTCCCACCCCTTCACCCCAAGTCAAAACTGAAGGCCTCATGGGCAGCCACAAGTGAGGAAGCAGAGGGAGCGAGCCCTCGGAGGGACACACGGGGTCCACCACAAGGCACCTTCTCTATGAGAGTCTCTCCACCCTGTGAGGGATGCAGAAACCAGATGGGCCCACCGAGAGCAGAACGGCACATCTGAGCCTGGAGTACGCCACAGGTGAAAGTGGAGGAGAGGGGATGTGTGTCTGCTCCCAGTGCCCACGCCTGCCTGCCTGCCTTGGCTTATCCAGGCCCCTCTCCTGTTTTGTTTTTTTTTTTTTTTTTTTTTGAGATGAAGTTTCACTCTT
This sequence comes from Cacajao melanocephalus, assembly GCA_963573385.1. Taxonomy (NCBI): domain Eukaryota; kingdom Metazoa; phylum Chordata; class Mammalia; order Primates; family Pitheciidae; genus Cacajao; species Cacajao melanocephalus. Next base: position 25,274 of record CAUYLG010018487.1, read on the forward strand.
GTTGTCCAGGCTGGAGTGCGATGGTGCGATCTCAGCTCACTGCAACCTCCACTTCCCAGGTTCAAGCGATTCTCCTGCCTCAGCCTCCCGAGTAGCTGGGATTACAGGCATGCACCACCGCACCCAGCTAATGTTGTATTTTTAGTAGAGATGGGGTTTCTCCATGTTGGTCAGGCTGGTCTTGAACTCCCAACCTCAGGTGATCCGCCTGCCTTGGCCTCCCAAAGTGCTGGGATTACAGGCGTGAGCCACTGCGCCCGGCCGCCCCTCTCCTGTTGCAGGCTGAGCATGGCCCGGTTCCAGTCTGTGGTATGAACAGCACTCTCTGCAACACAGTGGCTCTGCCTGTTTCTGACACTGTCAGGGTATAAAAGTTTCTGATACTCTCAGGGTATAAAAGAGGTGGTGGTAAGTGATAACTCTGGTGGTGGGCTGGTCTGGGAGAGACAGGAAGGCCATAGGGAACTCTAAAGGGATACCTGTGAGGGAGGACGGATCCTCCCAAACCTGCTCCTTCAGAGGATGGGAGAAGCAGACGTGCTTGGAGGCCAGGGCATGGGACTGAGGAGCTGAGTGGAAATCTGGACTAAGCTACTCCACAGCTCAGGCTGAGGAGGAGATGCCTTGGGTTGGTCACCATGGTTCCTGCCTGCCAGTGCTTCAGAACATGGGCCTGCCTGGATCTGCTGGTGTTAAGAAAAAAGGAGAAAATGTAAACACCTCACCTGGGGGCTCCAGGTACGGCTGGAAGCACAGGTGGCTGCCTAGACCACTTGGCTGGTAAGGAATGGCCTATGTAGTCATGGGTGCAAACATCACACTTGTTACCTCTTGGGTGGGAGGAGAGCCAGAAAGGGCTTTAAGGCAACCCATTAAAGCAAAAGCACTTATGTTTGACAGGTATGCACCCGGTCCCCACAGAGAGCTCAGGCCAACCCTTGTTGGTTAATTATAATCTGCTTAGAGACAGGCCAGTGAGAGAAAGAGGGCAATCAGAAGGACCAGCACTTGGAGCAGGGTGGCCAGAGACCAGGGCATTCCAGCCAGAAACCTTTACCTGCTGTTGGTTCCACTTGAGGTCAGGGATGAGGACAAACCCATCAGAGGGATCTGGGTTCTCAAAAACAATCCGGTCCGCTTCAGCCTTCTTGTCGAGAATGTTATACAGCCACTGAAACGATGGGGAGAGAGAGAGTTCACAAAATCCACTCCACTCATCACCCCTTAAGAGATACCCCAAACTGCGCTAGGTACACTCCCTGCCCTTTCCAGGAGACAGGACCAAACCATAAAAGGCCACTAAGCTCAGAGGATCTACATCCAGGCTGCCCTGTCCCCAAGCATCTGTTCTTAGGGGTCCAGAAGGGATTTCCCCCTTTCCCACCCCAGCTGGCACTCAGCCATGAGTCATCACAAGGGTCTCTGCAGCTCAGATGGGGCCAGGCTTTTCCTGGTTAGCAGAGTGCACACGCTCTGTGGCGGTCTCACAGGCCCCGGCTGCGTCTGCCCTCTATAGCAGTGACCCCCTCCACTGCCCACAGGACTCAGGGGAAGAGCTGCCTCCACAGATCCTATTTCACTCTATTCAGGACTATGGGGCAAAGAGAAGTAGGAGGCTGAGGGCACTGAGGTTTCCTTTTATGGAAGGGCTGGCTACCCACCAGGGCAGTGAGAGCCTTTGCCTCTAGAAGCCCATGTGTGTGGGTTTCCTGCCATGCTGGGATTCTCATCAGCAGTGGGCTCAGCACCTCTGCCCGCCTGGAGCCGCTGCAGATGCCAGTATATCAGCAGTCTCCACTGACACAGGTCCCGCATGGCAAAGCAGAAATGAAAGCTATGTGGAGACATGGAGGTGGCGACCTTACCACGACCTTTTAGGGCTACCCAGGGCTCCCGACCCTTGTGTCACCCTTGGATCAGCTACTGTCAGTAGTCTGCAGAGGACCCTTCCCAGACCTGTGTAGACCCCAGGACATCACTTTACAGAGACGGTCCTGGAGGCCTGCCTGAGGTTAGGAGGCTGCAGGAGGTTGGGCTGAGAAGGCCCCTGGGCTCACAAACCTCAAACCCCAGGACCCTCAGCTCTTCTCTACTTCCTCTCAGCTCTCAGGCCCCTTTGCGGACATGAACTTATATAGGACAGTGAACTGTGCCCTACATCCGAAGGAGAAACCTGCCGGGAAACCAGAGAGGGGAGTGGCTGAGGACACACTACTGCCCCTTCCTCCTCACACTCAGAGCAGTCTCCCAGCTCACTGACGTGGGGCAAGAAGCCACGGACACAAAGTGGGATGGGGAGGCCAGGGAACCGACACTACCAGGCAGCCATGGTCCTCCTTCCACTCCCAGAAGTGCTGGACGGGCAGCATCACCAAAGGCCAGGGGCACAGGGACTGGCTTAGGGTCTGCACAACCTCACACCTTGAGCCTGGATGGCTGAACACACTGTATTGCATCCTCGCTTCTCAGCTGGGATGGACGTGGAGGGAGCAGAGGGCAGCTGGGCCTCGAGGTCTCCTGCAACTCCCTACCTGCAGGAGGCATTTCAGCTCAGAGGGCCCCAGACCTCTGACAAGACCCACAGGCCGGTCACAATGTGGTCCATTCACAACAAAACACAGGCTGTTTCCCAGAAGCTGAATGGGGCCCCTTCCTGGGAGGGGTCTGGAGGACACCCGGCAGCCACTTCCTCAGGCAGTGCCTGGGCCAGAGCAACGCATGACCAACACATGCACAGAAGTGTTTCCTCTCTAACCTGAAAGCTCCTGGGAATGTGCTGCCAGAGGAAAAGGCCAGCAGAAAAAAAGGGAGGGAGGGAGATGGCATTCCCTACAGAGAGCCCCAGCATACCCATAAGCAGGCCTCCCCAGAGCCCATCCTTGGTTCCCAGAAAAGGGGTGCCTCTGACTGTTATGAGAGAGAGCGTGAGTGGGTTCTGAGCCCAAGGAGACCTGGTTTCATCTCCTAGCTGTCACTGGGTAAGCAACTGACGCCTCCTTTGTAAAATGGGGCTGATGATACCTACATAAGGGTGGTGAAGGTTTTCAGAGAGAACATGCACATGAAAGCACCCAGCACAGCCAGCATAAGGGAGGCCCCCGGCGAGTGGCAAACGTGGTGGGACGATATGCCAGAGGCTACGAGACCAACTGGGGACAGGAAAAGAGGGAAAGGTGGTGAGAGCAAAGGAGGTGGTGAGACAGGAAATAAGAGCGAGGCTGGAGGACGAGTGACTGCAGGAAGGACTGATGACCGTGGGAGCAGCTGCACTCTGCCTGACACTGCTCTCAGTGTCAAGGCAACCCTAAGAGGTGGCTGCTATCATTGTCCCCACTTTTTTTTTTTTGAGACAGAGTGTTGCTCTGTTGCCCAGGCTGGAGTGCAGTGGCGCGATCTCGGCTCACTGTAACCTCTGCCTCGCAGGTTCAAGCAATTCTTCTGCCTCAGCCTCCCAAGTAGCTGGGATTATAGGTACGTGCCACCACACCTGGCCAATTTTTATATTTTTAGTAGAGAAGGGGTTTTTGCCATGTTGGCCAGGCTGGTCTCGAACTCCTGACTTCAAGTGATCTGCACGCCTTGGCCTCCCAAAGTGCTGGAATTACAGGCATGAGACACTGCGCCTGGACATTGTCCGCATTTTGCAGGTAAGGAGAATGCAAGTGCAAGGAAGTTCATGCTGGGTCAGCCACTTCCAACCCTGAGAGTCTGGCTCCTGAGCCTGCGCCCTGGGCCAGGGCACATCCTGCCTCCTGGGAGAGGCCTCTGACAGAGTGGCAGAGAGCTCCATCCGCAGGAAATCTCAAGGCCAGAGGCTCAGAAAAGAAAGGGATGAAACTGAAAGAACAAAATTCACACAAACACAGAGGGCTACGTAATGGGGAGCGTCACCATCTGAAAGCACACCCAAGAGACTTGGCCAGTCCTGCTGATAAACTGGTGGGCAGTGGGTGATGCCATCAGCTCTCTGCAACTCACCTGGCTGGACTTCTTTGCAGTGGGTGACACTGGAGGCTCCCTCCATACCTTCTCTCCCACTTTGACCTCCCATGAGACATCTTGCTCCTTCCTCATCACCTCCTGCTCTCTGCTTCTGCCTGCTGCCTTGCACTTCCCCTCCAGCCATTCGTGGCCTGGCCACGTCTCCCAGGTGTCTTAGCTCTGCACACTTCCCTGCCTGTTCCTCTGAACCGTTACCTGGAGTAGAGAATGGTGGCTACCATCCTGGCACCATTCTCTGCTGGAAATAATAGCAGGCACATGATACATAGCCCCTCTCTCAACTTCCACAACACCCAGGAGGGAGGGGCCGTTAGTTACATTCTTCAGACAACGAAACCAGGGATCCGAAATTAAAGACAATGTCACACCATTCTAAGATGACAGACTGAGAATCCAAACACCAGGCTGAGGTTGAAGTCTAGCTGGGTGACTCACAGAGAGACATTTGTAACTAGATGATCTCGAAGGCTCCAGATCCAGACATCCCACTACAGTTTTTACTGGGAAGTCATAAGTACTTCACATGTAAAGAGCCAGATAGTATCTCTGGCTTAGGGCATAGACGCTGAGACCACACTGCCTGGCTTTGAGACCTGTCTCCAAAAGGGCTGCTGGGAAGAATAAATGAGATGTGAGGCCAGGCGCGGTGGCTCACACCTGTAATCCCAGCACTTGGGGAGGCCGAGGAGGGCAGATGATTTGAGGTTAGGAGTTCGAGACCAGCCTGGCCAACATGGTGAAACCCTGTCTCTACTAAAAACGCAAAAATTAGCCCAATGTAGCGGCGGGTGCCTGTAATCCCAGCTACTTGGGAGGCTGAGGCAGGAGAGTCATTTGAACCTGGGAGAAGGTGCCAGTGAGTCGAGATTGCACCACTGCACTCCAGCTTGCATAAGAGTGAAACTCCATCTCAAAAATAAATAAGTAAATAAATAAATACATAAATGAGGTGTGATGCACATAAATGCTCAGAGCAGTTCTTGGTACTATGCATAGTAAGCGCTCAATAAATTCCAAACTGTCTTCCATGCAAACCCACTCTTCTGTCTCTGTCCCCTATACCGGGTCATGAATTATCCTTCTATCCTCTCATCACCCAAGCTCTTCCATCCCCTCTCCACATCAACCAGTTGCAAAGCCCCATCCAGCCATGTGAAGACCTACCTCTTAAACTGCTGCAGAGTCCTTTCCCACTGTCCCTTCCTTGGTTCAGACCCATACTGGTTTTTCTAGTCTTCCTGTTCTATGCTCACCCCAACTCCACCAACTAATCTGCAAATCGGACCGTATTACCCACATGCTTAAAACCATTTCAGGCACCCTCACTGCCTATGGCACTGTTCTCACATCTGATGGTTGTTAGAAACATCAGGAGAGATGTATATATTTTTAATGAACATTTTCCGGCTGCACTCCCTGAAGGGGGAGATTCAGCAGATATGGAATAGTGCTCCATGCTGGGTATTTATAAGAATCCCCAGGCAATCCTAATGATAAGCAAGGTTCGGGAACTCTAGGCCCCTTGGACCAAGTCCACGTGCCTCTGCCTGGGCCCTGCCTACCGTCTCAGTGCTATCTCCTCTGACCCTCCAGCAGCCCAAGCCCCAGTCACACCAAACTCCTTGCAGCTCCCCCATAGCATCAGATGATTCCAGCTCCTTGAGCCTCTGGACTTGCTCTTCCCTCCCCTTGTGCACCTGGTAAACTTCTATTTGTCCTGCAAGACCCAACAGGATGATCCTTTCCCTGTGAAGCCCTGACTGTCTGAGCTGGTCACTGTCCCTCTGCAGTACCACGGTAGCTCGTCTAGGCACCAGAGTTCTTATCCCATGGTCACAATTGCCTGTCTCCAAGTCTGTTTTCCCTGCCGGACTCTGAGGACACTGTCTAGGTGTCATCATCTTGGTGACCCTCCAGAGCCTGGCATAGGACTAGATCCACAGTTGGTGCCCAGTAAACATAATGACTGTTGCCAGTGAAGCTGAGTGCTTGTCAACCAGAAATAGCCAAGAAGGAATACATGAACGCACCTGTCAGCCAGGAGTTGGAAGAGTAGTGGAGTTTTCATTGTGCCCTTCTCTGAGTGGAACTGAATAATGGTATATAATAAGGAAGATGCACAGCTGGGCGCGGTGGCTCACACCTGTAATCCTAGCACTTTGGGAGGCCAAGGCAGGCGGATTGCCTGAGCTCAGGAGATAGAGGCCAGCCTGTGCAACATGGCAAAACCCCATCTCTACTAAAAAGACAAAAACTTAGCCAGGCATGGTGGCATGCACCTGTCATCCCAGCTACTTACACCAACCATATCAGGGCTTCCTTACTTGGATCTCAAGTTTGCACCACAAGCACAACGGAACAACTGTTCCAGGAGATTCCCCTAGGATCCTGAACAGCAGAAGCTCTAAGAAGGTGGAGACATAGTTCCTCTCCACTTGGAAAACAGAGGAAGTGCAGAGACTTTAAAAACCACCACTACCACCAACAAAAACAAGCCAGCTTGAGCCAGATGCACCCCAGGCAAACGCTGCCCAGGGAGACCATGGCTGAACCAGGCTGGGAAACGGGGCTGGTGGCACACAGCCTCCCGAGGAAACGCCGTTCCTGCAGGCCCTACCAGCCTCCCTTTCCCTACTCCTCTCAAGTGCAGTTCACCTTACAGTGCCCACACACAGCACACCCTCCCTTCTTCTGGGCCAGGGAGGAGTAGCTGTGAGTTCCCTGCATCACAACACCCTCCACCACAGTGACCTGAATCTTGGGGAGAGTAAGTGGGAAATGCTCAAAGAGAACAACAGTGAGTGATAAAGAGAAGGAACAGTGTGAGAGTCAGTGAGTGGGCAAGAAACTGACTCATCAATAAGCATCAATCATATTTAACTCTGAGTACTCACGTGGGGCCAGTTTCAGGCAGACGCTCCAGTTGGCACTGGGCCTAGGCCCAGGGAGGAGTCAGGATCTCGGAGCTAAATGGCCTTTCATCTGGCCTGGCCAGACAACTGCCAGCTTGTGAATGGAGGCCCTGCACCAAACCCCCAGGGCCAATGGGGTCCTGCCTTCTGTTGGACGAATGCAAGGGGGAGTGGGTGAGGGAAGGGCTTTTTACTCCAAGACTTAGCTCCTGCAGGCTGGTTTGCCGCAAGTGAAACCAGGAATAAGAGTCTGGACTGGGTGGGACTAACTCAACATCAGTCTTTTACCCATTCACGGACCCAAAGCAAGGGCACAGCCATCCTGAGGCTGGATCAGGACCACTGCAGGCAGACACATATTCTTCCAGTGGACTGGATTTCTTTGAGGTCCTCAGAAAGCCTCCATGACATGACCAAGCACATCGGGTGGGACCAAGATCAGCATCGGTCCCCTCACCACCAGCCTTCTCTGATCATGCCATATAAAACGGCAACTGCCCACCCCAGGCCTTTTGGTCCCACTTACCCTGTCCATTTCTCTCCATAGCACTCATCATCTCACAGAGCATACAGATCCTAAGATATCTATGTAAGGTCACACACTGTGTGACTGTGCACGGATGTAAGCCTCATGAGGTGGGGATTCTGTTCGCCATGCTCTCTGCTATACCCCCACCCCCTCACCTAGCACAGTGCCTGGCCCCTAATAAAACCCCAATAGACACTTGTAAGAGGAGACACCAGCCACGGGAGCGGTGTTTTGCGCCTAAGACCCGCGGCCAGTCACCTGGATGCTGAGGCTCTGGGACTCCAGGTGGGGTAAAGTAATGTTCCTGTAGTCATCTCCCGTCTCTCGGATCAGGCGGAGGTCCTGGCGCAGGTATTTCTGCAGGTGTTTCTCTGTGGCGGGGTAAACCACTGTTGTCTTTACATCTGCAATGACACAGCACAGTCCGTGATGGGGAAGCAATGCCCACTCTCTATGCCACAGGCACCATGGTAAGGAGAGAACTCCCGCCTTGGCTTTGATTCCCTGAGGGAAGCCAAAATCCAAGAGGTTCTCTGTACCCCAGATCCATTCCCACAAGGTCCCTCGTGCCACTGCATTCATGAGCTGAGCCACACTTGGAACCTGGAAAACACAAGGTTCTCACTTGTGGGTCACTGGGCCCCTCATCAGATGAACCCCAGCCCTTCCTGCTCCATCTTTCAGGCACAGGAATGAGAGGTCCTTAACTCTTCTCACACGCCAAATTTCTAGGTATGTGGCTTTCTAGACCCAAAGTTGAAAATGTGTTTTAAAGCCCAGTAGTCCTCTTAACAACAGGCAGTGCAGCACAGTGCAGTGGTTCCAGGCACAGACTTTGGAGCCAGATTGTCTGAGTTCAAGTCCTAGCTCTGCCTGCTCCTTACTCTGAATGGGACCATGGCCTCACCCGGAGCATGGTTCAGTTGTTTAACCTCTTGGTGCCCCTACTTCCTCATCTGCCAAATCAGGACAGTAAAAGCTCTTATGTCATAAGACTGGGAGGATTAAGCGAGTCAATTATCTGTGAAGTTCTTAGAACGATGTCTGGCATACAGTAAACACATAAGTGCCATGATATTTAATTCAGGGTTTCCCAACCTCAGCACCACTGACATTTTGGCCTGGATAATTCTCTGTTGCAGGGGCTGTCCTACGCATTGAAGGAGATGTTCAGCTGCCTCCTTGGCCTCTGTTGGGATGTTAGTAGCACCCTCCCCAAGTTGTGACAACCCAAAATCTCTCCAGACATTGCCAAATTTTCCTGGAAGGAAAAACTGTCCCCAGGTGACAACCACAGTTTTAACTAGAAGGACATCTTGCAGTTTTCCTAAATAGACTCTAGGCTAGCGTCCGCGTCCAACACCACCTGGTTTTAGTTAAACCCTTTCCCTTATTTTTAATACCATTTGGTACAATCATTGTCATTACTCCAACATTTACACGTAGTGTCGAAACATAGATCTTAGGGGTAGGGAAAGAAAATAGTATTTCAAAATCAGTTTGGGCTCTTTCTCAAAAGACCCATGGTTCCCCTCTGACTTTCTTATCTGAGGTTTAGACAGGCTGTCCCAGGGAAACCCAAGAGACAGCGAAAACCCAGCAGGGATATTTTACCACCATGAAGTCCTCACACTCACACATCGCGAAACCCAGCTAAGAACTACCGACCTATACTTTCACATTTGGTCTGAAGTCATACTTGGTTTTAACCCCACTTTCATACATCAGTGACGAGGATGGGCTGGGACTCAAATGAGTCATCCAGTATCACACTGGGAAATGCAGCAGAGCTGAGCCTTGAACGGAGGCCTTCTTACCCTAAAGCCAGCGCTCCAGACACCACAGGCCGCCTAATGGCCCCAGTTGTACTTCCAAAGCCCATTGGGGATGTAAAAAGATGGCATACCATGCACATGACCTTCTGTCCCATCAAACATCTCAGTCCATCAGCTCTGGGAGGCACAGCAGCACAGTGAGAAAACATGGACGCTGGCCCTGGGCTGGCCACATGACTCCATACTGGCTGCGTACCCTTGGGCATGGCGCTTAATGTCTTAGAGCCTCAGCTTCCTTCCCTGTTAAAGCGTGCTCCATCAAATCTGACTCACAGAGTTGTTCACATTAAATAAAACATGTCACCTAGGTCACCAGAGGTGCTAAATAAATGTCACCCAATCCCGGGAATCCATGGACCTGATCTTGAAAAGGAGGCACGAAGGCCTCCTCACAACCCTCTGAGCAGCAGCAAAAAACTGTTCCTTGCTTCTCACTCTGTTCTCTAACAGCTCAGGGTCATAGGCCAGAGGCCAGAGGTCAGGCACACCAAGATCTCAAGAGGCAGGAGACTGCTTGAAGTAGATTGAATGGCACCACCATGACCCTTGCAGTGGACCTGAGGGAAATCCCTGCATCTGCAGGGGAGCCTGGTGGATGAGAACAGAGATTTTGGAGCCAGTCAGCCTGGGTGCAAGTCCTGGCTCTGCATGAGCTCTGCGTAACCTCAGGCAAGGGACTGACCTTGTGGCTTCAGTCTCCTGACGTCTACAATGTGGGGTAACAACAGCAGCTATCTTCCAGGTGTTGGGAGAATTAAACAAGTCAGTAGAAGGAAAGACTCAGGAAGTGCCTCACACAGAGAAGGGCGCTCCACCAAGGCTAGCCTGACTTCTCTCCACTGTTGCCTCAGTTGCCTGGGTTGGGCAGTGGAGCTCCCTGAGAGTGGGGGCGAGATGGGCGGGGCACAGAGGCAGAGTGGGTGCTGGAAAGCGGCCTGGCTCTGCGGGCAGGGTCACCCAGACGGGCTCCCAGCCTGGGGCTCCTGGCTGCTCCAGATCAGAAAGCCACTGGGCCTGTGGGCATGCCCTGGTCTGCCGAGGCCTGTGTGAGACCTGCCCAGCCATCCAGGGTGCAGGGAAACCGACATCTCCCCGAGCCAGCCCCTCCCACCTCCCCTCAGCAGCAAGAGCGGCCAGGAGGCGCTTGTTTTCCAACCGCTCACTTCCTGCCATCCGCCTGCCTTTCCTGAGGTGCCTGCCGGGATGGGAACCCCACTGCAGCACTCTCTGAGCTCCCCACTTACCCTGGGGCCCCACCTTCCCTCAGATCGCCACCAGAAGCCCCAGTCAGGGCCACACTGAGGTGAGGGCTGCCACCCTCAAACCGTCCCCTGCCCCACAGCTCCCGTGCTTCCTGCTGTGGTCCACGTGGCTGCTGGTCACCTTGCCCTGGCCCTCTCTCCGCCTTCATGCACTGCCTCTCTCCCGCTTGGGGCCTCTGTCCCAGCTGTGCCGGCTCCTCCCTGACCCACTAACTCGTGTCAGCCGCGGGCTCCTCTCTGGGCCGGGCACTGGCTGTCCCCACTGCCAGGCAGTCTCCTACCCGAGGAGCCACACTGCTTCTTGCTTCATCCAGGGACATCTTACCACCATGAAGTCCTCATACTCACTCATACATCGCAAAACCCAGCTAAGAACTACCAACCTACACTTTCACATTTGGTCTGAGGTCATAGGTGGTTTTAACCCCACTTTCATGCATCAGTGACGAGGGTGGGCTGGGACTCGAAAGAGTCATCCAGGATCACACTGGGAAATGCGCAGAGGCGAGCCTCCTTCATCCAGGCCTCTGCTCTGAGGCTGGCTCCTTAGGCTCGGTCAGCCCTGGTAAAACAGCAGCCTTAACCTCACAGCCTCTCTCCTCCTCTGCTTCCTCCTCTCTTCTCACTCCCCCACAGCAGCACGTGGATTGACGGTCTGACTCCTCCACTAGTATGCAGCTTCCACAACAGGGATTTGGTCTGGTTAAAAAAACAAACAAACAAACTTTGTCCCCAGCACCTAGAATAGTACCTGGCACAGAGTAAGCACTCAATAAATACTTATTGAACAAATGAATAAAGGAATCTGGCCTTTTAGACTTTAAACCCAGGAAGAGCATTTTTGTCCCAAATGGAGTAAAACCTCCTTGATTAAAATCAATACATTTCCCAATGCTAAGTTTACGGTGGCAGCCAAAAACACGAACCCTGGTATTTACCTCCATGCCCGTGGAGATGCTGACCTGCAGCTGAACTTCAGGAGTTTGGTCAAGAGTCAACGCTCAATAAACAATCCCATCAGGTGAAAACATGTTGGGAAACAGGATACACATGCACAGTCTCAAAAATATCACCCATAGATTACTTATTAATTACAGAGAGAACACGAGTCGCTTTACGGCAGCAAGAGGCTACTGGCTACTGCCTCAACCAGGCCATGGGAGTCACCGTCACCCCTGCCGGGCACATTGACATCATGTGCCTCCTGATCATGTGGAATTCTGGCCAAAAACACATAACCTGAGTCTAGTCACGAGGAAATATCAGCAAACCAAAATCCAGGGGCATTCAACAAAACAAGTGGTTTTATAACACTACAAAAATGTCCAAGTTAGAAAAGACAAAGAAAGGCTGACGAATTGCTCCAGATGAAGGGACACTAAAGAGTCAGGACTAAAGGGGTTGGATTAGTTCCAGGGTTGGGATCTGGGGAGTGCCTACCCTGAAGCAAGTGGCACAACTTAATAATGGACTCTGTGTCACAGAAGTCTCATACGAATGGGAAATTTCCTGAAATTGATCATTTTGCCCTTTTTTATATCCATCGTTATCATTATTCTATGTATATGTGGAGGGAGAAAAAGCAAATGCAGCAAACGTTAACAGGTGAAGTGCTTTTATAACGGAGTTCTGTGTACTATTCTTACAATTTTTCTGCAGGTTGGAATGTTTTTTTAGTAGGAAAGTTTTTTTAAAGGTGTCAATACCTTTTGGAACCTCAACACTTCACACTATTCTAAGCCTACCACGTATATGAACTCATTTACTGCTCATGACCAACATGAATGGGTGTATTATTATGATTGCATTTTACATATGAGGAAACTGAGGCACAGGGCCTGGAGTGGCCCCCAAAGGCCCACAGCCCCGTGTGGTGCTCAGGGCTGGGCCCCACAGCAGCAGCCCCATCTGCCCACTGCAGGTCAGCAGATGAGGCCCAGTGGCCTTGCCAGGCTCTCCTTGCCCCATGCTGTCTGGCAAGTGGACTGAGGGCACCACCTGCTCAGGATGAATGATACCAGGCAACGCCCCTGCCCAGAGCTCTTCCTGCTGGCCCGAGAACTGACCAACTCCCCAGTCCCACCCTCCTGCTGGCATTCTCAAAAAACAGCCTGGGATAACCACAAACCCCCAAAAACCTATCCCTGGAAAATGTTCACAGTATATTAAGAGCACCTCCGACACTACTGACAGAGTTCCCCTGTCATTATTTTTAACATTTTGTCTTTTCTAAATTCAAATTATACTTGCACATATGTCAAGGAGTCAAATGAAGCTTGTTTTCAAAAACAATTTTCTGTTCTTCCCTGTTCCCAATTTCTAGCTCCTTCAAAGGCACCACTTTCAACTCTTCTGGCCACCTCTTAGGTTATATACTTCCAGAATTCTAAATTATTTACATATATGTGTGTGTGTATGCATGCATATGTGTATATATACATACACGTGTGTGTATATATATACACGTGCGTGTACTTGTATGTGTGTGTATATTTATTTATTTATTTATTTATTTATCTTTTTGACATGGAGTCTTGCTCTGACACCAGGCTGGAGTACAGTGGCGTGAACTCAGCTCACCACAACTTCCGCCTCCTGGGTTCAAGCAATTCTCCTCGGCCTGCTGAGTGGCTGGGATTACAGGCACACACCACCACGCCTGGCTAATTTTTGTATTTTTAGTAGAAACAGGGTTTCACCATGTTGACCAGGATGGTCTCGATCTCTTGACCTCGTGATCCACCCACCTCGGCTTCCCAAAATGCAGGGATTATGTGAGCCACTGCGCCTGGCCTCTATATTATATTTTTATATCTTGTTCCTACTTGACTTTTCACTTCTACTATTACTTACTGACTTTTCATTAAGGAAGAGGAGGATTTACCTCTTTTACCAGCCCTCCACCAAATGTACACATAGGCACAAACACATACATGTACACAGATGCTTCCTAACACTCAACCTCACAGTACAATTTTACCACAATTTTAGATAAATCAGTGTTCAACACTGATGCTACAATGATGATGTAAATGCTGCTCGCTGCCAAATTTACTGTGATTACCTTTTCTTTTCAGTATAATGTTTGGTGTATGAAATAAGTAATTACATTTTTACTTGTTTAATATTCTCTCTCTCTTTTTTTTTTTTGAAACTGAGTCTTGCTCTGTCTCCTAGGCTGGAGTGTAATGGCACGATCTTGGCTTACTGCAATCTCTGCCTCCTGGGTTCCAGTGATTCTCATGCCTCAGCAACCTGAATAGCTGGGATTACAGGTGGCCATCATCACGCCCCACTGATTTTTGTATTTTTAGTAGAGATGGGGTTTCGCCATGTTGGCCAGGCTGGTCCTGACCTCAAGTGATCTGCCTGCCTCAGCCTCCCAAAATGCTGGGATTATAGGCGTAAGCCACTTCACCCAGCCTCTTGTTTAATTTTCCATAAACATGTCACTGATTCATCCCCAAACCCACTTCCCTGTTTACATAAATCTTCTCTTGATATGTTAAACTTATCAGACAGGCCAGGCACAGTGGCTCACGTCTATAGTTCCAGCACTTTGGGAGGCTGGGGCAGGTAGATCGCTTGAGACCATGAGTTTGTGACCAGTCTGAGAAACACAGTGAGATTCCCACCTCTACAAAAAAAATGCAGAAAAATTAGCTGGGCATGGTGGTACATACCTGTAGTCCCAGCTACTCAGGAGGCTGAAGTGGGAGGATCCCTTGAGCCTGGGAAGCAGAGGTTGTGATGAGCAGAGATCTCACCCCTGCTCTCCAGCCTAGGGAACAGAGTGAAACCTTGTCTTTAAAAAAAAAAAACTCATCAGACAAATGAACAATGAGTCTTTCCAGAACTTCTGGCTGCCCACCCCCAGAAGTAATTCTCAAACTTTAGTGTGCTATTATTATTATTATTATAAATTAAATTCTTAGAATTTTCATTAGGAAAACTGTGAAAATATGTTCAATTCTCTGAAATAATTTACCAAGTAGATCAGCAGATAGGTATTCAAAGTTCTACCACAGCATAAATCAGAAATCAGTATATACAATTATTATTTGTCAGTTAAAAATAAATTTTAAAAGTTATACTAAAAAAATAATAATTTTGCTACTATAATCTGCTATATGAATTCAATAAATGACTGTACAAATACGACTTTAGGGCAGGGCGTGGTGGCTCACACCTGTAATCCCAGCAATTTGGGAGGCCAAGGCAGGCAAATCACCTGAGGTCAGGAGTTCAAGACCAGCCTGGCCAACATGGTGAAACCCTATCTCTACAAAAATACAAAAAAATTAGCTGGGTGTGGTGGCAGGTGCCTGTAATCCCAGCTACTTGGGAGGCTGAGGCAGAAGAATCACTGGAACCCTGGAGGTAGAAGTTGCAATGAACCAAGATCACACCAGTGCACTACAGCCTGGGTGACAGAGCGAGACACCATCTCAAAAAAAAAAAAAGAAAAGATACAACTTTAGGGCCAAGCACAGTGGCTCATGCCTATAATCCTAGCACTAGCACTTTGGATCACCTGAGCCCAGGAGTTCGAGACCAGCCTAGGCAACATCGTGAAACCCTATCTCTACAAAAAATACAATTAGCTGGGCGTGATAACACATGCCTGTAATCCCAGCTACTCCAGAGGCTGAGGTGGTGGGAGGATTGCTTGAGCCTGGGAGCTCAAGGCTGCAGTGAGCTGTGATCATGATCGTGCCACTGCATTCTAGCCTGGGTAATAGAGCAAGATCCTATCTCAAAAAAAAAAAAAAAAAAAAAAGAAGCAAATGCAACTTTAATACATTTAGCATTGATTGAATGCCTTACTTGGTCAAAGAACTTTTTGCATCATGTGTATTTTTTTTAATCATTAAAGTATACTTGCTTTGAAAAATACATGCATCAGCTTGCATATATAACATCACAGTGGAAATAAACACAATGTTTCTAAAGCTGAACTTTCTACCACTCAAGGTAAAACACAAATTGTATTTTGAAAATTGTTTCCCAGATAAGAGGATTAAAAAGGTCTCTTGTAACCATTGGTAACAGCACAGAATCACCAAATTTGTAAACCGTGAATCTTATATTTCCATATATATGAAAAAGTACATTTTAATCAACATGTTAAATGTAAATAAAGAACATTTATCAGGAAAAATCCTCACAAAACTTCAGCGTTCATCAAAACCACCTGGGGTAGTGCCAGAGAATTTGCACTTCTAAGAAGTTCCCAGGTGATGCTGATGTGGCTGGCCCAGGGACCACACATCAAGAACCACTGAGCTGAAGCACAAACTCAAGTTGCTTCCAGAGACATGCAGCAAGCAAGATACATTTGGAGACCTGAAACATCTGAAAATATATTTATTCTACTGTCACACTTAGGACTCTGGTGGCTGGGCATGGTGGCTCATGCCTATAATCACAACTGTTTGGGAGGCTGAAACAGGGGGGAATCTCCTGAGCCCAGGAGTTCAAGACCAGCCTGGGCTACATGGCAAGTCCCTGTCTCTACAAAAAATAATAAATTAGCCACATGTGGTGGCACCTGCCTCTGGTTGCCGCTACTCCGGAAGCTGAGGTGGGAGGATCACTTCAACTCAGGAGTTTGAGGCTGCAGTGAGCTATGATTATACCATCGGACTCCAACCTGGCAACAAAGTGAGACCCTGTCTAAAAAAATTTTTTTTTGTTGTTAAAGAATTTTAGGATAGAAAGAAAATCTGAATGCTGGCGGGACACAGTGGCTAATGCCTATAATCCCAGCACTTTCAGAGGCCCAGGCGGACGATCACCTGAGGTCAGGAGTTTGAGACTAGCTTGGCCAACATGGCGAAACCCCGTCTCTAATAAAAATACAAAAATTAGCTGAATGTGGTGGTGTGCAACTGTAATCCTAGCTACTAGGGAGTCTGAGGCAGGAGAATCGCTTGAACCCAGGAGACAGAGGTTGCAGTGAGCCGAGGTGGTACCACTGCACTCCAGCCCGGGCGACAGAGTGAGATTCTGCCTCAAAAAATTAAAATAAGAAAATCCGGGCCGGGCGCGGTGGCTCACGTCTGTAATCCCAGCACTTTGGGAGGCCGAGGCAGGCAGATCACGAGGTCAAGAGATTGAGACCATCCTGGACAACATGGTAAAACCCCATCTCTACTAAAAACACAAAAATTAGCTGGGTGGCTGAGCATGGTGGCTCATGCCTCTACTAAACCCCATCTCTACTAAAAATACAAAAATTAATTTGGTGGCTGGGCATGGTGGTGGCACACACCTGTAGTCCCAGCTACTTTGAATGCTGAGGCAGGAGAATCGCTTGAACCCGGGAGGTGGAGATTGCAGTGAGCTGAGATGGTGCCACTGCACTGCAGCCTGGGGCAACAATGTGAGACTCTGTCTCAAAAAAAAAAAAAAAAAAAAGAAAGAAAGAAAATCTGAATGCTGTTGTTGTGGAGTCTGAGGTCATGATGCCCAGTTCTTTGTGACCTGTTTTATTCTGTCTCCAATGCCGTGATGGTGTGGATGGATCTCGAAGTGGGTTTATTTTCATCCATTGTGCTAGGTAATTGCTGGGCCCTTTCAATCTCAAAAATAGTGTTCTTCAGACCTCGGAAACTGTCTTGAATTATTCCTTTGAAGACCTTTCTTCATTTCCTCTGCCTTTTCTTTCTGCAACACCGGTCTGAATATCTAACTTCTTGGATTCATCATCTGACTATCTTTTCTCCATTTCCAACTCTTTGTCTTTTTGCTCTACTTTTAAGAAATTTTCTTCATAATTTCGTCTTCTAGTCTTCTATTTTTTAATTTCCATTTCTCCTGTATTTTTAATTTCTAAGAGCTTTAATACAATTCTGTATTGATAGTATCTTGTTCTTATATAGCAGCATAATTTCTCTGAGATTAACTATAGTTCTTGAAATTTATTCTCCCCACATAGTTTCTGTCTCCTCCAAGTTTCTTTTCCTTCCCTTCTTTTTCTTCTCTTTTCCAGCTGAGGCTTTACTCAGAGTCTGGTCACCTTTGCCTGTCCACTCCACTCACTCCTGAAGGGCAGCTCTGTGGGTGTCGGTGTGGTCACCTGGAGCTTCGTGTTAGGGTGGTCAGGCTGTTCTTTTGCATTAGGGAACCCCGAAAGTGTAGGTTTTTTCTCGGGCTGGGCAGATTCTCTATGGATGACTTCTGATTGCACGTGTGGAGTTATAAGCCTGGCTGGCAGTATTCTGGGGACAAGAAAGGGCAGCAGCTGGATGGGGGTGGGGGAATCATGGCAGCACTGAAAATGCTGAATGTGTAAACATCCACTCATCCTTCCATACCTCAGTGCGCTGACCCCACTCTCAGCAGTACCCTGAATCTCTTCCAGACCTGGTGTGTCACCTCTGTGTGATTTGTTTTTTCGAGACAGGGTCCCACTCTCACCCAGGCTAGCGTGCAGTGGCTTACTGCAACCTCTGCTGCACGGACTCAAGTGAGACCCCGCAGGCACGCACCACCATGCCTGGCTAATTTTTGTATTTTTGGTAGAGACAGGGTTTCCCCTTGATACCCAAGCTGATCTCCAACTCCTAGACTCAAGGGACCTGCCCACCTCCACCTCCTAAAGTGTTGGGATTATATGAGTGAGCCACCTTGCCTGGCCAGCTGGTGTGTCACTCTCTCCAGACATTTTGGCTCTACTCTCCTGCTGGGGCAAAGAAGGAGCAAGTTCCATATGAAAGAAGAAAGGCGACTTGAGCGACTGCTGGCTCAGGTGTCCTCTCAGATCCAGTTACCGCTCCTCCCTGTGTCCTAGGTTTGGAAATTTTGTCGTCACCTCTGCTTTTTTTTTTTTCCTGGGAGACAGGGTCTGGCTCTGCTTCCCAGGCTGGAGTGTAGCCTCTACGTCCTGGACTGAAGTGATCTTCCCACCTCAGCCTCCCAGGTAGCTGGGACTGTAGGCACATACCACTACACCTGGCTAATTTTTGTATTTTTTGTAGAGATGGGGTTTTGCCACGTTGCCCAGACTGGTCTTGAACTCCCGGACTCAAGCAATCCACCCACCTCGGCCTCCCAATGTGTTGGGATTATGGGCGTGAGCCACTGCACCCAGCCCTTGTAGTCTTAATTGGTTAATTTTTTTTTAAAAGAATATTCCTTTAATATCATTGTCAGAGGAGGCTCTAAAGGAAGTAACTGGGCAAACTGTTCCCTCTGAAGTAGAAGCCCATGTCCCTGTCCTCCTGTCTCCTTATGAAAAGGAGTGTGTATGTGTATATAGTTGCTTGTGTACATACTCTCTTAACATCTCATTCATGATTCCATCCTTTCCATCCTTATGATGCTTTACTTTCCATCTGTGCTGTTTATTGCCATGTGACGTGCTTGTTTGTTCTTTAAGATCAACTCCAATGGAACATCAGGTCCATCAGAGCAGGGACTCTGCTTCATACACTGTGTGTCGTCCCTAAGATAACACCTGACACTGATTAGACATCACAGTACAGTCTGTAGAACAGAATATATTATGGCCAGGCACGGTGGCTCATGCCTGTAATCCTAGGACTTTGGGAGGCCGAGGCGGGTGGATAATTTGAAGTCAGGAGTTCGAGGCCAGCCTGGCCAACATGGTGAAACCCCATCTTTACTAAAAATACAGAAATTAGCTGGGTGTGGGTGAGTGCACCTGTAATCCCGGCTACTCAGGAGGCTGAGGCAGGAGAATTGCTTGAACCCAGGAGGCAGAGGTTGCAGTGAGTGGAGATCACGCCGCTGCATTCCAGCTTGCGTGACAGAGGGAGACTCAGTCTCAAACTAATAATAATAATAACAATAATATAATTCCATTTTATTTTATTTTATTTGGAGACTGAGTCTTGCTCTGTTGCCTAGGCTGGAGTGTAGTAGCACAATCATGGCTCACTGCAACCTCCACCTCCAGGGTTCAAGTGAGTATTTTTAAAAGAGTATGTACACATGCAACTGCGTACACATATGCACACACAGAAAAGTTTGAAAGGACAGACCGGGCGCAGTGGCTCATACCTGTAATTCCAGCACTTTGGGAGGCCGAGGTGGGTGGATCACTAGAGGTCAGCAGTTAGAGAACAGCCTGGGCAACATGGTGAAACCCTGCCTCTATTGAAAATATGAAAATTAGCTGAGCATCATGGGAGTGCCTGTAGTCCCAGTTACTCAAGAGGCTGAGGCAAGAGAATCGTTTGAACTCGGGAGGCAGAGGTTGTACTGAGTCAAAACTGCCTCACTGCACTCTCCTGGGCGACAGAGCAAGATTCCACTTGGGGTAAAAAAAAAAAAAAAAAAAAATGTCTGCAAGGACATACTCTGAGATGTTAAGAGAGACTAATCCTGGATGATGAAGTTATATATATTTACAGATCACCCGTGTAACAAATATGTTAAAAGAAAGCTACCCCTTAAAACTGAGCCCCAGAGATGTTAAGTAATTTGCCCAAGGACACACAGCTATTAATAGTGGCAGAGCTGAGATCTGAACCCAGGCAGTCTGGCTGCTCTATGCCACACTCCTGTATCGCAAAGGACCATCCTCTTTTGGGCTGTTCCTAACACACCTGTGCTGGGGCCATGTTTTCCAAAAGCAGCCTTATCAGATAGGAAAAAGATGACTAGTTCCAATTCTTCCTAGAGACACATAAACAGCTGTCATCAAAACCAGAAGGCAATATGAGGTGCCAGAGCAAGTGAGGTACAGACAGAGAGGTGTGGCCAGAGCCTGCAGAGACGATCCTGCTCATACTCTGCTCGTCTTCTCCACGATGCTTCCTGGGGCGCTCAGGGAAGGAGGGACCACTCTCCTGAGCTCTGGAGAGCTGTGTGAGGACAGCCTCACCAGGGGTACTGTGGCCAAATGCTGTGGGACAGCAGGTTCTGGGGGAGCACGGAGGGACAGAAGAGGACCTTCACAACTAGAAACAATAGCTGTTTTGACCTACATTTGTGGTACCATCCAGTCCTCTGCCACCTCCCCCACCAAGTACGGCAGTGTTAGATTGTGGGGTGGGAGGCAAGAGGGGGGGAAGTCTCAGAAGAGGGGCCTGGTAGAGGTGTTTGGGGTTCAGGGCAGCAGCTCCTCAACTACAGGATGTTGTAGCAGCGAGAATGATCAGAGTGATGCCTCCAGCTGAAAAGTGCCCCTCTAGACATATGTTCCTTCTCTCTGCAGCTCAGACGAGCAGGCTGATGTGCCCCGGACTAACACAGCTCTAACTTGTCCATCAAGACCCTGAGGATCTGCTGCAAGCCCTTCTCCAATAAATAAAGCCACTCTTTGTCCCCTATCTAGACACAAAAGCCCAACTACTCTCAGAGGTGGGAGGCAGGGCTATCTAGAGGAAAGTTAAGAGCAGCTGCCTCTCTGCTCCCTGCCAAAGCTAGCTTAGCCAAATCCCCAGGAAAATGCTGCTGCACATGAAACATGAAAACGCAAACCACAGACAGTCTGCTCTCCTTCCCATACACATGTTCAAACAAGACTGCTTTCCAGCCGTTGCTGACGGCTTCCACAGGATGAGGTCATTTCTCTGGCTCGGTCTGTGGCTTTGCTTCCCCTTCACTCAGATGAGCCAGCTTAACTTATTTGACCCAGATGTGCAGGCCCAGGAGCATTGAGGAGCAACAGCAATGCATGCTCTGAGCTGAAGCCCACCCGCCATGCCAGCCAGTGATGGGTCAGATAACTGGGCTTGGTGAGGCGTGCCATCAAAGCACTCCCAGAGAAGGCCTGCAAGAACGAGAGGATGGTGGGAGGCTCTCCTGGATCTGCCTTCTCTTTCCTCCTCTGTGGGATGTCCCCTGGCTGGGTGATACTCTCCTCAGCCCTAGCTGCATGGTCACAGGGAGACCAGGCCAGAGGGTGGAGGGAAGGCTGGCTGCCGCAGATCTTAAGTCATCCTCTGGTCCCAGGCCCAGCAGGGCAGGGTGTTCTCTGCCCTACACTACAGAGATACTGGAAGTACTCAAGTGAAGCCCGAAGAGACCTCCACGTCAAGGATAAACACGGCTGAAGGGTGTGGTCAGGATCCTACTGGAAACTTCAACCTCTCCACAGCAGGCCTCTAACCACTAATTACCTGTCTCTAGGAAAGCACAGAGCTGCTATTAGAGACACAGGAGAGGCAGACGCTGACTTTAGCAAGACCCTGGATCTGACAGGCTTCTTGCACAAACCCTCAGCCCCTTCCCTCCCTCTCACTAGTCCTCTGAAGTCCAGAAAGCCGAGGGAGTAGGGAGGCAACAGGAGCTGATGGCAACACCCCAGGGTCTCCTGGCCCACAAGCAAATTTGGTAACTCCAAATGTAGCCCTGGGGTGGCGGGAGAGGCTCTTGGTTGCAAGGGCTAGAGAGTGGGAAATGCTACTTCAGGATGACTCTGGGGCTAATGGCACTCTGCAAAGCTCCACGTGAACAGGAAGAGCAAGAGCTGATATGCAGTGAGATTGGGGAGCTGTGAAATGACAGGCCTGGCCTTAGAGCTGTGAGCCCCCCACTTCTCCACAAAAAGAAACGATGTTGGGGTTGAGCAGACCAGACCACAACAGGAGCTGTAGGCCGAACACGCCAAAATAGGCCTCTCTCGACTTCCTGCCTGAAGACATGTCCTTAGTTCACTCTGAAAGGGGCACGGGTACCAAGTCTCAATCAGCATCACTGGACATGCCATACTGTGCGTGTGGTATGCCAGAAGGCCAGGGGCACAGGAAAAATCTCTACTGAGAGGAGTCCAGAACTGGGGAATTCTGGGTTATCACTCACCAAGAAGTGTGGCTCAGGAACGGACAACAGAACCAGGCTGCCCCAGGCTGTCACCCGCAGGGGGGCTAAGCGACAAAGTGGAGCCGGCCATCCTGTGGGTGATTCGCCTTTGCATACTGACTTCCCTGCTGACTCAAGGCTTAAGATTGCCACAGAGTCTTGGGGCCTTGCCTCATCTGAGAGAGACAGACAGAGGGAGGATACTAGTCTCATGTGGTGGCTACATCTTAGTAGCCCAGGATCTATTAATTTCTTTTTTTTTTTTTTGAGACAGAGTCTCACTCTGTCACCCAGGCTCGGATGGAGTGCAGTGGTGTGATCTCAGCTCACTGCAACCTCCACCTCCAGGGTTCAAGAAATTCTCCTGCCTCAGCCTCCCGAGTAGCTGGGATTACAGGCACCCACCACCACACCTAGCTAATTTTTGTATTTTTTTTTTTTAGTAGAGACAGGGTTTCACCGTGTTGGCCAGGCTGGTCTTGAACTCCTGACCTCAGGAGAGGATCTAGTCATCACTCTTCTTTTTGAGACCGAGTTTTGCTCTTGTAGCCCAGGCTGGAGTGCAATGGCATGATCTTGGCTCACTGCAACCTCCACCTCCTGGATTCAAGCGATTCTCCTGCCTCAGCCTCCCGAGTAGCTGGGATTACAGATGTGTACCACCATACTTGGCTAATTTTTTTATCGTTAGTAGAGACGGGGTTTCACCATGTTGGCCAGGCTGGTCTCAAACTCCTGACCTCAGGTGACCCACCCACCTCAGCCTTCCAAAGTGCTGGGATTACAGGTGTAAGCCGCCCCCGGTGGGATCTATTTATTTCTAAATAGGCTTCTCCCAGCCTCAAGGAAGCCATGGGTCTGAGTGGAGGCTTGAACAGGGCTCTGCTCTTGGTGCGTAGAAGGGAGGAGGTGGCGGCACGGGGAAGGCAGCACTCACGGGCCCTCCGGGCCGAGGTGGGGGACGGAAGGAGGTGCAAGCCAGACAGCGAAGAGAAAGGTACAGAGCCCAGATTTTTCTAGGTTGAGATTGGACTTGGGTGGCAGGGCCCTTCCATCTCAAAATACTTCTGCTTGCTGTTATGCTACTGTCCTTCCAAGCTCTGGAAGGGGCCCCAGGCTCGCTGGTGTCAGGAGCTCTCAAGCACCCAGGGAGAGAAGAAGAGACATCTGCCATTTTTAGGTTGCCTCAAGGGAGGACACCAAAGGAGTGAAGACAGACTCCCATGGCCTCACTGACTTTCCCGACAACCTATCCCATTTACAAAGCCCCACTGCCACGCCCTGCCAATGTGCACCCATTCTACGGCCTTGCCCACCTTTCCTCTCCCGCCCTCCGCATCCCCCACCCTGGAGGCCAGTGCCTCTCCTGGTGGAAGCAGCATCCTCCGTACATTCCAGCCTCCAGCTCTGTGTGCCTCATCCACAGGCACCGCTCCAAACATGCATCTCACTGGGTGCCCCTGACAGGCAGGGTAATTCAGAGTCAGGGTAGGCGTGGTTCGAGGCTACACAGCATTTGATGAACTGATGGGCTCCACCGAGGAGCCCATCAATTCCTTCCTTAGGCCATGAGGTAAGGAAGCAACAAAAGCCCCAACCCAGGCTCTTCTTTTGATTCGCTGTTTTGTTTTGTTTGAAGAGCTCATATCCTAACAAAAAGTCCATCTATGGCCAGGTGCAGTGGCTTATGCCTATAATTCCAGCACTTTAGGAGGCCGAAACATAGGCCCCATCTGTATTGCATTTTTAAAAAAATTTTTTTAAGGTAAAATTAAGAAAAATTAAGGAAAAAAAATTTTTTTTCAAAATTTATGCAAGCAGCACATGAATATGTTGTTGAATAATTCAAATGTCTAACCCACCCTCCAATCCTTTTCATTGATGGAGTCTTACTATCAGGCTGGTATCAAACTCTTGGCCTCAAGTGATCCTCTTGCCTCAGCCTCCCAAAGTGCTGGGATTACAGGTGTGAGCCACTGTGCCCACCAAAGTTACCAAGTTTTAACCACTGTTAGACAATAACCATGAACTGAGTCTGTCTAGAGGTCGTGAGCAGAGACCTCCAGGTGCAGCCTGTGCTAGGCTAAGGGAGTCAATCCCGCAATCAGGCAGATCTGTCTAGAGAGCTTCACGGTTTTTAATTAGGAGGGCCAGCTGGGCTCCTTCTTTAGTCCCCCACTCCACCCCCCAGCCTGGCTTGTAACTTGACTTCTTAAGATGGAACCAAGGGAAGGAGAGAAAAAGAGAAAGGAAAGGTGAACAAACTACTAACCCATCATCTTCCCTGTGTTCTAAAATCGCCTTGCAACCAGTATTACTTCTTACTTTTTTGGGTTTTTTTGGAGACAGGGTCTTGCTCTGTCACCCAGGCTGGAGTGTACTGGCCTGATCACAGTTCACTGCAGCCTCAACCTCTGGGACTCAAGCGATCCTCCTGCCTCAGCCTCACAAGTAGCCGAGACTATAGGCATGTGCCACCATACCTGAGCCACATAGCAAGACCCTGTCTCTAACAAAAATGTTAAAATTAGCCAGCTGTAATGAACATTTTATGCATGTTTATGAGCATCTGTCTAAGCCAGGCATCTAGAAGGAGAAATACTTCTAGAAATGGAGATGCCATGTTTTACAATCTGGTGGACATGGCCATGTTTTACAATCCGGTGGACATGGCCATGTCTAATTTACACTTGCACCCACTGTGCATGAACATCCAGAAATCTCTGTGCACAAGAGTTTGGGAGAAACTGCAGTCTCTGTCTCAGCTCACAAACACCCACTCTAGATGTGGCTCTGCAATGCAGCAACTTCTCTGTGGTCTAAGCTACCTCCACCTAGGGAGCCCTTGCCCAGCACATCCAGACTTATGAGGAAGGTGCCCAACTCCTGTTTAATGGTGGCTCCCAGACTATTTCAAAAACCTGCCACAATGGCAGTAATGATGTACAGAAGGGAACAAAACCGTCACGGTGACAAAAACAAGAGTGGGGAGGCAGCACTCAGCAAGAGACTGCAATTTGTTTCTCTAAATCAGGAAGCAGAAAGCAGCGCATAAGTGAATGAGACAATGCTGGAGAAAGCTCCAGCCTGGAGCATTTGATGGCCTCCATGGAGGCGATCACCACACTCACCAAAGAAACCAAGGAGGGAAGCCGGGCTACAGCTAAAATGTATAGAGGACAGCAGGAGAAACGAAGCTGAAAACTGGGATCAACTAAAGGGCTGTCTGCAGAACAGATGCACTGACTGGCTCCATCACTGTCACACCTTCTTCCCAGGGAAAGGTACATAGTGCCAGGTGAAAACAGAAGGGTGGCTTCCAAAAATATTAAGCCAATGGACTAGAGCAGGGGTTGGCAAACTTCTGCAAAAAGCTGGACAGTAACTTTTTTTTGAGATGGAGTTCTGCTCTTGTTGCCCAGGCTGGAGTGCAATGGCGCAATCTCAGCTCACTGCGACCTCTGCCTCCTGGGTTCAAATAATTCTCTTGCCTCACCCTCCAAGTAACTGGGATTACAGGTGCATGCCAGCACGCCTGGCTAATTTTTTGTATTTTTAGTAGAGAGAGACGGGGTTTTGCCACGTTGGCCAGGCTGGTCTCAAACTCCTGACCTCAGGTGATCTCTGCCTGTCTTGGCCTCCTAAAGCTCTGGGATTATAGGTGTGAGCCACTATGCCTGGCCGACAGTAACTATTTTAGGCTTTGCAGGCCACACAGGGTCTATTGCATGGTCTTCATTTTGGGAAAGGAAGGCTTGATGCCCTCAAAGTGCCAGTCAAACTGCACACCTTACAAAAAGCCTCCCAGGCAATGAGTCCCGCCTCCATCCACACAGCATCAGAGCACAACCCATTTAGGAGAGAGGCCTGTTGTGGAAACAGGCTTACTAATGTGACAGTGGCTGAAACTTCATCAGCTCACTAGGAAATCAGCTTGGTGCTTCATTGTAAAATATGAGTGAGCTCATGTGAATCACCAGATATGGAAAGAAACCAGCAGCCTGAATAAGGATGACCAAGATAAACAACCAGCTCTTAGAAGAAGTAAAATAATTTGAGGGTCAGGAGATAATTCTGAAACAATTCTAATTAGTGTGCCAGAGAGATTCAACATATAAAACAAAAGCACAATGCTATGAGAATGAAATAACCAGAGAACCAGAGAGGGGAGAATTTAAAATATGGCTGTCAAATTAACACCTTCACTAGAAGGTCTAGAAGACAAAATGCAGACAATTTACCAGAGTATAAGAAAGAGGCTGGGTGCGGTGGTTCATGCCTGTAATCCCACCACTTCTGGGAGGCAGGCAGATCACTTGAGGTCAGGAGTTTGAGACCAGCCTGGCCAATATGATGAAACTCCGTCTCTGCTAAAAATACAGAACTTAGCTGGGCGTGATGGCACACACCTGTAATCCCAGCTACCTGGGACACTGAGACAGGAGAATCACTGGAACCTGAGAGATGGAAGTTGCAGTGAGCTGAGATCATGCCACTGCACTCCAGCCTGGGTGACAGAGTAAGACTTCGTCTCAAAAAATACAAGAAAAGAAAGGAATGTACTTCAGCTAATCAAGAAAGTAAAACAAGAAAGAAAAAGACGTAGAATACAGAAAACATCTAACCCACAAAAGCATAGACTACAGAAAACATCTGACCCACAAAAGCTGCAAAAGGAAGTCTCAGGTTGAGACATAAATAACTTGCTTAAAGAATCACCTGTCCAGATTGGAGAAGCAAGAAAGAGCTTTCTGGAAACAATGTTACCAGCAAGGAAGGAGATATGATGTAATGTAGGGGTGGCCAATCTTTTGGCTTCCATGGGCCACACTGGAAGAACAACTGTCTTGGGGCCTTACATGAAATACACTAACACTATAACTGATGAGCTAAAACAAACAAACAAAAAAAAAGAAATCACAAAAAAATCTCATGTTTTAAGAAAGTTTATAAATTTGTGTTGGGCCACATTCATAGCTGTCCTCGACTGCAGGTTGGACAAGCCTGATGTTTATCAAACTGGATAATTTCAAGAGCAGAGTAAAGGTACATTATTCTTTTAACCACAATGAAAAATGAGGCAACTAAAAACCATGAAAAAGTAAAAGCTGATAAAACAGTGGTTCAAAATATGAAACAGACTAAAAAGCAGCATGAGTTGAAGAATTGTTGGAATGCAAGAAAAGAATCCACTTGACCTGGACATCAAAAGCACTCTCCAGCCAGGCATGGTGACGCACATCTATACTCCAGCACTTTGAGAGGCTGAAGAGGGCAGATCACTTGAGGTCAGGAGTTCGAGTCCAGCCTGGCTAACATGGTGAAACCCTATCTCTACTAAAAATACAAAAATTGGTCTGGTGTGATGGTGGGTGCCTGTAATCCCAGCTACTTGGGAGGCTGAGGCAGGAGAATCTCTTGAACAGAGGAGGTGGAGGTTGCAGTAAGCCAATATGTGCCACTGTACCCCAGTCTGTACAACAGAGTGGGACTCTGTCACAAAGAAAAAACAAAGCACTCTCCTTTGAGTGGCATGGAGATTATACACTGGACAGGTGAAGAAAAAACTAAAATCTTAGCATTCTGGTTGAACATTCATATTAATATGGCCTCAATCATGTAAACACTGCTTACTGGTTTTACTGGTTTTCTTTTCTTTTCTTTTTTTTTTTTTTTTTTTTTTGAGAGACAGAGTCTCGCTCTGTCACCCAAGTTAGAGTGTAGTGGCACAGTCATGGTTCACTGCAGCGCTGACCTCCTGAACTCAATCAATCCTCTGACTTCAGCCTCCTGAGTAGCTGGGACTAGAGGCATGCACCACCACGCCTAGCTAATTTTTGTATTTTTAGTAGAGAAAGGGTTTCACCGTGTTGGCCAGGCTGGTCTCAAACTCCTGACCTCAAGTGATCTGCCTGCCTTGGCCTCCTAAAGTACTAGAATTACAGGCATGAGCTGCCACACCTGGCTCAGAAATATTCTTATTTCTTTAACTTTTATTTTAGGTTAAGGGGTACATGTGCAGCTTTGTTATACAGGTAAATTGTGTCTCACAGGGGTTTGGCGTAGAGACTATTTCATCACCCAGGTAATAAGCATAATACCTGACAGGTAGTTTTTTGATCCTCTCCCTCCCACCCTTCACCCTCAAGTAGGCCCCAGTGGCTATTTTCTCTTCTTTGTGTCCACATGTACTCAACGTTTAGCTCCCATTTACAAGTAAGAACACACGCATTTGGTGTTCTGTTCCTGCCTTAGTTGGCTAAGGATAATGACCTCCAGCTCCATCCACGTTGCAGCAAATGGCATGATTTCACTCTTTTTATGGCTGCATAGTATTCCATGGTGTATATGTACCACGTTTGTTTATCCAGTCTACTGTTGATTGGTATTTAGGTTGATTCCATGTCTTTGTTATCATGAATAGTGCTACAATGAACATATGCGTGCATGTGTCTTCACAGCAGAACAATTTTTAAAAATTTTTTATTTCAGTAGGTTTTTGGAGAATAGGTAGAAACTTCCATGAATAAGTTCTTTAGTGGTGATTTCTGAGATTCTGATGCACTCAGCACCTGAGCAGTGTGCACTGTACCCAAGTGTAGTCTTTTATCCCTTGCCACCCCCCACCCTTTCCCCCCAAGTCCCCAAAGTCCAATGTATCATTCTTACTCCTTAGCATCGATACTTAGCTCCCACATATGAATGAGAACATACAATGTTTGGTTTCCCATTCCTGGGTTATTTTACTTAGAATAATAGTCTCCAATTCCATCCTGGTTGCTGCAAATGCCATTATTTCATTCCTTTTTACGGCTGAGTAGTATTCCATGGTATTATATATACCACATTTTCTTTCTCCAGTTGTTAATTGACAGACATTTGTGCTGGCTCTATATTTTTACAATTGCAAGTTGTGCTGCTATAGACATGCATTTCCAAGTATCTTTTTCATATAATGACTTCTTTTACTCTGGGTAGATAACCTAGCAGTGGGATTGCTAGATCAAATGGTAGATCTATTTTTAGTTCTTTAAGGAATCTCTACACTGTTTCCCATAATGGTTGTACTAGTTTCCATTCCCACCAACAGTGTAGAAGTCTTCCCATTTCACTGCATCCACACCAACATCTATTATTTTGTGATTTTTTGATTATGGCCATTCTTGCAGGAGTGAGGTGGTATTGCATTGCAGTTTTGATTTGCATTTCCGGCCATTTGTATATCTTCTCTTGAGACTTGTCTATTCATGTCCTTAGCCCACTTTTTGATGGAATTGTTTGTTTTCTTGTTGATTTGAGTTCTTTGTAGATTCTGGGTATTAGTCCTTTGTCAGATATACAGATTGTGAAGATTTCCTCCCACTCTGTGGATTGTCTGTTAACTCTGCTGATTATTTCCTTTCTTGTGTAGACTACCATGCCAGGCTAATCACTTTTTACTTTTATTTTTTGTAGAGACAGGGTTTCACTATGTTGCCCAGGCTGTTGATGAATAGTTCTAGTTAAGAGCTACTTATTAAAACCTGAGATTTTATCATATCTCCATTCAAACCTGAGACACAATGATTCTATGATTTCATATGATAAGGAACTCCCCTGAGGCAGGCTAGCCAGCTATTTGATTCTTCATTTTTCATTCAGGGAAACTAAGTCTCAGCAATTCAGTGACCTTCTCTGGTTTTGCCCATACCCTAAGCCTACAGTATTTCTCATATTAGATGATCAAATCACTTTGGCGGTGTCCTGGATACAACCTATCTGGCAAGGCATTTCCTGTTAGCCACTACTCAGAGAACTCTTTTCTGTCGGAGGGCTGCTGAGGACATTTACAGAGCCTGGTATGTGTGCGCTTCCCCTCCGGGTCCTGTGGACCCTGCCTGTACTGCCCTATTCTGGCAGGGCTGGAATCAACCTGGAGTGCCTTCTAGCACAGCATGGGGCTCCCTCATCCTCTGGGGAGAAAAGGGGCTGGCCCAGCCATCCCCATGCCCCAGAGAAAAAGAAGCTTGCAGAAACAGTCCACTAATGCCCAAAACCCAGAAGCAGGAGGCTGAAACCAAAAACCTTCACTTTCAGAACAGTGACTGAAAATGAAACTTCAGAATGAGGATGGAGCCCTTGAAATTCACGGGACGATCTTCCCAGTCCATCTAAGGACCTGCCCATTTGTCTTAACTTTCAACTGGGAAATACACTGTATATATGAAACAAGGGTGTGTGTGTGTGTATATAAAATATGTACCACTTAAAGACCTAAGTAAAAGAAAAAGAATACATATGCACAGAATACACAATCCAAGAAACAGAATATTACCAGAACTGTTAACATTCTCTCTGTCCTGCCCCACCCCCACCAAGGATAATCGCTTCCCTGATTCAGGGGTTAAGCATTTCCTTTTGTGCTCATAGTCTTATTACACGTGTGCATCCCTAAGCAGTACACTGTTTAGTTCTGCTTCTTTTTCAACTTCATATCATTGGAATCACACCATATGTGTGCTCTGTCCTGCTTTTCTTGCAGTACATGGTGAGATTTATCCTTCATTGATGCAGACAGCTGGAGTTCATTTTCACTGCGGTAGAGAGGCAGTATAGGAATACACCTCGGTTTATCTACCTACTCTACTGTTATTTGACTGTTTCTAGTTTTTTCTATCATTAACAATGCTGCCAAGGAAACGCTTCTGAGAATGGCTAGTCTTTTAAAATGCTCCTTCCAAAAAAAAAAAAATGCTCCTTCCAAACCAGTCCTCATCCTCCCTCCCTCAGGAGGTCCGGGTTTTGCCTCTGCAAATAGCACAGGGCGGAAAACCCTGGCCTGTGGCTAAAGTACTGGGAGTTCTCTGCAACCAGAGACACGATTCCCAGGATCCTATCCCTCTGCTCCCCGCCCCGGGCTCACTCACAGACGCCTGTCTCCTCTTCTGAACTTCAGATTCCACCTCCTGCTTTACATGGACAAAACAATTGGCCTTTTAAGAAGCAGCCTGGATTTCTGAGTCACACCCCTCTCCCTGCTATCTCCCCCTTTTTCCCCAGGTTAAAGAGAACAGACCACAATGAAAGGGCTCCATTGACAGGCCGCAGGGTGACAGCTATGGCAGAAAGGAGATGTAGGCCCTGCCTGGCCTGGAGGGTCAAAGGAAGCTCTCAGATGCCAGCCTTCGGGCCAATAGCTCCTCACATGTGCCACACAGCAATAGGAAGAAGGGAAACCTACCCATGGGCAGAGCCAGTCACTTTTCCATATTATATATATTATTCCATTTAAAGTTCACATAATTTGAAAGGTGGAAAAACAGTAACAGGCAACACAACAATTACACTTACTGGATACAGACCATATGCCAGCTACTGTGCCACGTGCTCTATACACCTTTCTCAATGGGTCCTAACCCATTACAGTGGCCATGAAGTCAATTCAGGAGATTAAGATCAGCATTTTTTTTTTTTGAGACAGAGTCTTACTCTGTTGCCAGGCGCCAGGCTGGAGTGCAGTGGCACAATCTTGGCTCACTGCACCTCCGCCTCCCAGGTTCAAGCAATTCTGTCTCAGCCTCCTGAGTAGCTGGGACTACAGACACATGCCACCACGTCCAGCTAATTTTTGTATTTTTAGTAGAGATGGGTTTTCACCATGTTGGCCAGGCTGGTCTTGATCTCTTGACCTTGTGATCCGCCTGCCTCGGCCTCCCAATCCCTAGGATTACAGGCTTGAGCCACCGCGCCCGGCCAAGACCAGCATTTTTAAAAAGGAAACCAGCTGGACATGGTGGCTCACTCCTGTAAT
Source organism: Cacajao melanocephalus (assembly GCA_963573385.1). Classification (NCBI taxonomy): domain Eukaryota; kingdom Metazoa; phylum Chordata; class Mammalia; order Primates; family Pitheciidae; genus Cacajao; species Cacajao melanocephalus. The sequence continues at coordinate 57,379 of CAUYLG010018487.1, forward strand.
CCCAGCACTCTGAGAGGCTGAGGTGGGCAGATCACCTGAGGTCAAGAGTTTGAGACCAGCCTGGCCAACATGGTGAAACCCTGTCTCTATTAAAAATACAAATAATTAGCCGGGCATGGTGGCGGGTGCCTATCATCCCATCTACTCCAGAGCTGAGGCAGGAGAATCGCTTCAACCCAGGAGGCGGAGGTTGCAGTGAGCTGAGATTGCGCCACTACACTCCAGCCGGGGTAACGGAGACAGGTTCTGTCTCAAAAATAAATAATTTTTTTTAATTAAAAAATAAACCAATAAGACTGAAACTAGATAGAAAATACTAAAGCATCCCATAGAGGATGGGCAAGTATTGTTCAAAGTTTCACTTCTATTTGTGTCCATTAGTCCATCTGTAATAGGCCGTAATGTGAAACCTACCTCTCACTGTGGGCAGTGGCTAAAGACAGTTGCGAAAACTTCCTTATCTGTTTCATAACCATCCCACTGAGGTAAGTTCAGTTTCTAACCTAATTTAACAGAGAAAAGAACTGAAGCTACTTCCCCAACTTCATCTGTAGTACACGCCCCAGCCACCATCCCACCCCACCACTCCTGATATAACAGCCTCATTTCTGTTCCTCTTTCCATCCCCAGAACACATGCTGTTCCTCAGCACAGAGCATTGTCCCTTCTTTGCACGGCTATCTCCTTCCCATCCTTCAGGTCTCAGCCTGGGTGTGATCTCCACTGCAGGGCTCCGAGAGCCCTCCTGGAGCCCTGTTCTCAGTAGGCTCTCTCCTGCTCATGGCCATGCAGACATCTGCTTTCTTGTTTGCTATGTGTCTTCCCCACTAGAACTGCAAAGACAGGGAGACATTGGTCATCTTCACCCACACAGACCTTGCTTCTACTAGAGTAGCTGGCACATAGCAGACACTTCACATTTGTTAAGTGAATAAGGAAATGTCCCAAGCCCAGCCACGTGCGGTGGCTTATGCCTGTAATCCGAGTACTTTGGGAGGCTGAAGTGGGTGGATCATCTGACGTTGGCAGTTCAAGACCAGCCTGACCAACATGGAGAAACCCCGTCTCTACTAAAAATACAAAATTGGCTGGGCGTGGTGGCACATGCCTGTAATCCCAGCTACTTGGGAGGCTGAGGCATGAGAATTGCTTGAACTCAGGAGGCAGAGGTTGTGGTGAGCCGAGATCGCACCATTGCACTCCAGACTGGGCAACAAGAACAAAAGTCTGTCTCAAAAAAAAAAAAGAAAAAGAAAAAGAAATTAAGTCCTCATGGTTAGCAAATGGCAAAGGCAGGATTCGCACCCAGGTCTGTCTGACCTGAGGCTTGTTCTCAGCGCTGTGGCTGTGCTAAAACTCAGAAACAGCACATTGCTGCCCCAGTGTACAACACGATAAAGTGTGGGTGCCCCTAGCATGACTAACTCCTAAAGCTCATGCTCTCTCCATTATGTCATTGGGGCGGACGTTGCAGCTGGCAGGATGAGTGGCTCAGAGGAGCAGCCTCTTGCAGTCAGCTGAGAACGTGGAGGGGAGAAATGAATGAGGAGACTGCAAAAACTCCAGACTTGAAGAGAAAAATAAAGTTACCAGTGACCAGAGAAATACCAGAAGAAAATCAGCTGAGCCCAGGACTTCTACTGTGCCCAGGAGAGCGGCCAGCTCAGAAATGAGGGGTGGGGGTGCCCCTAGGCAAACAGTATTGTGGGAAGGAGGTCTGGAGAAGCAGCCAGAGACAGCAGCCAAAGGAGCAACCATGCAGGGGGACAGAGGGCTGAGGCTGCAGGAGCTGCACATTCAGGGCCCTTGGGGTGGGCAGCATTGAGTTGATTCTGAGGCTGGGACTGGAGAGGGAGGTCCCAGGCTCTGACTTGGCTGACTGTCCCACAAAGGGGACAGCTAGAGCAGGCCACAGGACTATTTTGCCAATGCTGCCATCTTGTGGCCGTAGAATGCCCAGCCCACAGAAAAAAAAAATGTACACATAGGTCAGTTTGTGGGTTCATTCTTCATTTATTGAAAGTGCCTAATGTGAGTGACATGGGTCCAACCTTCAAGGACCTCAGCCCCTTATATCCAGGCAGTGACCAAACTCTCCTCTTTTCACTTCCCTCTTTTCATAACTTGTGTCCCCACCCCCAACTCCAAACAGGACTGTGAGGACAAGGTTGGTATCTTACTCATCTCTGAAGCTACAGTACACAGCATAGGGCCTGGCACAAGAGACTAATAACTGCAGCCACTAGTTAATATGTGCTAAGTGCTTTTAAGTACATTAGCACATTGGATTCTTGAAATGCACCTATGAGACCTCCAAATGGAGATGCCAAGGCAGGGTTTATTTCAACACGAGCCTGGAGTTCTCAGAGAGGTCAGAGATGGAGAAATAAAGGTGGGTGTCGCCGGCACACAGATGGTGTCTTTTTAAAGGCCAGTGCTTCTCAAAGTTTAACGTGCATGTGGCTCACCAAGGAACTGTGCTAAAATGCGGACTCCAATGATTCTGTAGTCTGAAACGGGGTGGATTCTATAGTCTGAAATGGGGTGGAGATTCTGTTTCTACCAGACTCCTGGGAGGTGCCAATACTGCTGGTTCACAAACCACATTTTGAATGGTAAAAATCTGGAACAGAGGTAAACAAACTATGGCTAGCTGGTCAAGTCTGGCCCAGGGCCTCTGGTTTGTACAATCAGCGAATTTTCATTTTCAGTGATATTTTCATTTTCACAAGGGTTGAGAAAAAGAAGGAGAAGGCAGAAAAGACAGAAAAGGGGGGTAGGAAGGAAGATGGGAAGAAAAGAAGAAAAGGAGACAGAGATCATTTGTGCTTCACAAGGCCTAAAATATTTACTCTTTGGTTTTTGACAGAAAAAGTTTGCCAACCCTGACCTTGGATATCACCCAGGGACACGGTGTGTAGCTAAACAAGGGAGCGACTGGGCCCTGAAGCAAACCGCTGTGACTTCCAAATCCCCATCCCTGGTTTTGGTAGGAAAAGCAAGAGCGCAAGGCACCGCATGTACAGTTGGCCTTCCATATTGCGGGTTCCATAACTGTGGATTCAACTAACCGCAGATCAAAACTATTTTTAAAAAGAAGGACATTGTGTCTATACTGAACAGATACAGACTTTTCTTGTCATTGTTACCTAAAACACATGGTATAATGACTATTGACATAGCATTACATTGTAGCAGGTAGTAAAAATAACCTAGAGATGATTTAAAGTATATGGAAGGATGTGCTTAGGGTACATGCAAACACTGCACATTTTATACCAGGGACTTGAGCATCCATAGATTTTAGTATCCAAGGAGGGTCCTGGAACCACTCCCCAGTGGATACTGAGGGATGAATTATATGCCAAGAGGGCAGGAAGGCTGGGCACAGTGGCTCACGCCTGTAATCCCAGCCCTTTGGGAGGCTGAGGTGGGTGGATTACCTGAGGTCAGGAGTTTGGGACCAGCCTTGCCAACATGGTGAAACTCTGTCTCTACTAAAAATATAAAAATGAGCTGGGCATGGCCAGGTGTGATGGTGATGGCTCACACCTGTAATCCCAGCACTTTGGAAGGCCTAGGCGGGCGGATCACCTGAGGTCAGGAGTTCGAGACCAGCCTGATCAACATGGAGAAACCCCATCTCTAACAAAAATCCAAAATTAGCCGGGCATGGTGCTGGGTGCCTATATTCCCAGCTACTCAGGAGGCTGAGGCAGGAGAATCGCTTGAACCTGGGAGACAGAGGTTGTGGTGAGCTGAGAACGTGCCATTGCACTCCAGTCTGGGAAACAAGAGCGAAACTGTCTCAAAAAAAGAGTAAGTCAGTAAAAGATGAACATCTGAAGCTCCCAAGTGGGTGGGGGTGGCCCTGGGGAAAGGGTTGTGGAAACACCTGGGGTTCAGAGTGGGAACGAGGACTTGTGGTGAGCCAATAACCCCCACTGCCTCTTTCAGAGCTTATCTTGGAACAAAACAATGGAAACAGAAAGAGCGGGCAGGGACCACCTCCACTTGCATGCAGCACCACAGAGGTACTGGGAAAATAAAAAGGAGAGCCTGTGAATTCCACAGGGTTGATCTGCGGGCAGTACCTTCTGAATTTTGGCCAAGAGTGGGGAGGGTGGGTAGAGGGATTTCAGAAGGAAAGGGAAAGGGTGTGGCAGTAAAACAATAGCTCCAGAGTCTATAATGCGGGGGCCAAGTTGTGTTTGGCCACAGTGCCTTCTGTCATGCTTCTGCCACCCTGTGCTGAGGAATACATTTGCTTAAATGTCAATGCCTGAGAAAGTAAATACAGCTGTCCATTTCTATCAACTTGCAACAATTAATCTGGCTTTCGCTCAATGGAAGACAAGGCTGTTTTGCATTAAGTCATGAAAGGTTTGCTTGTCTCACCATCAAGGGTTCACATATATTTCCAAAGGACAACAATAGCACCCTTTCATGGAGGGCAGAAAAGAATATCTATCAAAAGACTGTGGGGCAGGATATCTGCAAAGCCAGACTGCTCTTAAACGCTGGAGGGCAAACAAGAAGACAGAAGGATGTGACAAAGTCACCATGTGCTGTAAAACAGATTCCAGAATTTGCTGGTTGGAAGGAATCTTTAAGGTCAACCAATCTCCTTCATGCTTCTGGCAAAGCTCCCTACAAAATCTAACCATCTTGAGAAAAAATGCACATGTCATGCCTGGCTTGTGGCACCAAATATTCTTTTTAATAAATTAAGAAATGCTGGCAATGAAAAACAAATCTCTGCCTTTTAACCCACGAGTTCCTGCCCTTCTCTCCCATCCCCCTTGATCACACTAGTTGTCTCTCCCACCTCAAAGTAGGTTCTTTTAGGGAAGTGACTGATTTTTGCAGCACCGCACACGCTGGCCGGCCCACAGAATGAGTAAGGTGAGCGAGACCTCAGTCTATTGAAAAACCGTAGCTTTCCTGCCACCTACTGGCTTCATGATTTGGGACAAGTTACTTAACCTTTCAAAACCAGTTTCCTCACCCGTAAAGCCCTCTCACTAGAGGGCTGCCTGAGGATTAACCGTGTTAATACATGTAGATTACTTAGAATGCTGACTAGCACAATAGTAAGGATTTCCTAAATGTTGACAATTTTATCATTCAATTAGTAAATTAATCTATTATTCTATCCCATGAATCACACTCTCCCTAAAACATGCTACATTAGAACAACGTTTCTCTCTTTTTTTTTTTTTTTTTTTTTGAGACAGGGTTTCACTCTTGTCACCCAGGCTGGAGTGCAGTGGCGCAATCTCAGCTCACTGCAACCTCCATCTCCTGGGTTCAAGGGATTCTCCTGCCTCAGCCTCCCGAGTAGTTAGGATTATGGGCGCATGCCAACATGCCCGGCTAATTTTTCATTTTTAGTAGAGATGAGATTTCACCATGTTTGCCAAGAGGCTGGTCTCAAACTCCCAACCTCAGGTGATCTGCTCGCCTTGGCCTCCCATAGTGCTGTGATTACAGGCGTTGGCTACCAGGCCTGGCCACGTTGCTCAATTTCAGCACTATTGACATTATTTTGCTGTGAGAGCCTGTCCTGTGCATGGGAAAGTGTTTAGCAACATTCTTGGTCTCCACCCACTAGATGCCAGAAGCAACACCCCACCACCACCCCGCATTCTGACCACAAAAAATGTTCCCTAGCGAGGAAATCTCCCTATTGTACTAGAATATGCAAATCGGGGATAGAGAGTCTGGTCACTACCACCTAATTTCCCGCCATCCCATTCTCCCTCCATACAGACACCTTGGCCACCTCTTGCTCACCATTCAGTTGTCTTGGAGGGAACAAGTGATAGGTGCTGTAGATATCGTTGGAGAACTGCAGCTGGAGCTCAGGGCTGCCTGTCAGGAGCTGAGCCACATGTTCCGCTTGAAATGGCGTCTTCTCCAGGATCACAACGGCATCCTCTCCAGCCCTATCCCCAGAGGCTTCATTCACCTGTGGGCAGAGGCATCATCAGTGGGCTCAAGGGCAGGGCCAGGATGAGACTCTGGAGAGCAGAGACAAAAGCTCCCAGGCCTTTGAAATCCTAGTACTTGAGATTTCCTTCTCTGAAGTCTTCCCTTTGGGGAAGTCTAGCCAATGGCACTCACATTTCTTTTCTCATAGAAGGCATCTATTTTTTTTTTTTTTGAGATGGCATCTTGCTCTGTCTGAAGTGCAATGGTGCAATCTCAGCTCACTGCAACCTCCGTCTACTGTATTCAAGCAGTTGTGCTGCCACAGCCTCCCAAGTAGCTGGGATTACAGGAATGCACCACCAGGCCCAGCTAATTTTGCATTTTTAGTAGAGACGGGGTTTCTCCATATTGGTCAGGCTGGTCTCGAACTCTCGACCTCAAGCGATCCACCCACCTAGGCCTCCCAAAGTGCTGGGATTACAGGCGTGAGCCACCACATCCAGATAATTTTTGTATATTTAGTAGAGATGGGGTTTCACCATGTTGGCCAGGCTGGTCTTGAACTTCCAACCTCAAATGATCTGCACGCCTCCGCCTCCTAAAGTGCTGGGATTACAGGCATGAGCCATTGTGCCCAACCAGAGAAGGAATCTCAACCCAAATCCTTGTGGCGGCTCTCACACTTTTCTTCCCCAAAATGCAAGGCTTCTCAGTTGTCTTCCATTTTAGGCTTATAAGATCTCTGTCAAATTCTCCCCATTTCAGAAGAAAAGATGAAAAACTAAGATCTTGAGTGACTTGCCCAAGGTCACATGAACAGTCAGCATAGAAAAAAACTAGAACCTGGGTCTCCCAAGTGACTCCTAGCTCGAAGGCTCTCATGGCTAACACCTTCAGCAGGTGCTGCACACTGAAGACAGCTGGGCTGAGAAAACCAGACAGAACCTCATATTAAAAAAAAAAAAAAGGGAGCCTGAGTGGCTCAGGCCTGTTGTCCCGATGCTTGAGGAGGCGAGACTATGTGTTCGAGGTCAGCCTGGGCAACATAAAAACCATTAATTAATTAAAAAAAAAAAAGCCCCAGCACGGTGTGTCACACCTACAATCCAAGCACTTAGGAAGGCCAAGGGGGTGGGGGAGGGAATCACCTGAAGTCAGCAGTTCAAGACCAGATTGGACGACATGGCAAAACTCCGTCTCTACTAAAAATAAAAAATTAGCTGGGCATGGTGGCAGGTGCCTGTAATCCCAGCTACTTGGGAGGCTGAGCCAGGGAGAATCGCTAGAACCCAGGAGGCAGAGGTTGCAGTGAGCTGAGATCGCACCACTGCACTCCAGCCTGGGGAACAAGAGCAAGACTTCAGCTCAAAAAAAAAAAAAGAAGAAGAAGAAGCAGGGACTGGGCATCAGTGGGTCACCCTCACCTTGGTGAGACCCTGCTGGCTCACATTTTTGGCCTTCTAGACCATCTCTTAGGCAATTTAGGGAGGCCAGGCAGAGCAGTTGGCATCTGTGGAGCAAAGTAGAAAGCAGAGAACAGGTCT